>JBBPBX010042200.1:0-10499 GCA_038048925.1 Garcialebias charrua
TTGGATTTATGATGGCAGCGCTTTCCCTTTTGGCATTTGTGGAGCACTGGTCTATCGCAAAAGAGGGAGACTTCAGCAGGACTTAATGCCTGGAGCACCCGACGTCTGGTCTGCGCTGTGACCTCGAGAAATCAGCTGTGTGCGAGCTTATTCGGGGGGTGAACAGATCAACCTTGGTTTTAGGACTCTGTTCGCTGTGGTCAACATCAGAATTCAGCTGTTTGAGAGCTTATCCAGAGGGTGAGCTGATCACCCTTGGACTTAGGACTCGGGTCGCTGTGGTCAACATCTGAGGTCAGAGTTGGATCAGTGGGAAAAAAAGTCCCGAATTGGATCATATGAACAGAATCGCCCTTACAGACTGAAGGCTGCTGAAATTACAAAGTGTGCCTGATGTAAAAATATTTGTAATTCTTATCTGGCTCCCTTGGAAACAGCCTTGGAAAAGGCTGGATATCTAATTTCTCCTGAGACGTGGCTACTGTGGAAAAAAGCTGTCCTTGTCTTGTCTGCTCCCCCCCCGGAGAACTTTTCTATGAGCGTTATCGGAGGCATCCGGAATGTATCATGGACAGATCCTCCCTGCCTCAGTTTCAACCTGCAACATGTAACTGTCATAAATGTGCTTATGATATGGTTTTTACTGGGTCATGCGGTGTCTTGCAGACAAAATGTGATTCATTTTTTTTAATATCAACGCTGTAACCCCCATGGTTTCTTTCCCTGTTTTCCCACCTTTGACCTTCATCCTGAGACGGATGGGAGAGGCCGCGCTGAAGAACATGTCATGTGTTTTGATAAGGCAGCAGCTTTTCACACTCAAACCCTCTCCATGGATGACTGTGAATACATAATCACGCTGTATCGATGAAAATTGGTGCAATGTTAATAAATGCTCTTGAATCTTGAATCTTGAATCTTGAATCTACATGTCTTTGCGTGAGTGCAGCTACAGCGTGCGCTCTCAGGACATGATTACCTGCAGTGTTCCGTCAGTGAGGACTGAACTTGGCAAAATGGCCTTCTCATATTCCGCTCCTGCTTCCTGGAATATCTTACAAAAAGATCTGAAGCTCTCGGCCTTGACCTCTCTAAATGGCTTTAAGAATCTGTTGGAATCCTGGCAAAACTCAATGCAGACATGTTCCTGTTTTTGATTTTCTACATCTACCTTATAATCTGTCTGATGATCTGGTAATCAATGTTTTGCTACTTTGATATCTTTGTTTTAACTTGTTAAAAAAACTGTATTTCTCTCTTATGTTTGTCTATTGTTGATTGTTCAAGGAAATTCTACTGTTGCTGTTGTCATCATGCTTTAGTTTGTAGACAGGTCCCTCTTGTAAATGAGTCCTCGAGGCTCAATGAGATTAACCTGCCTAAATAAAGGTTGAATGAATTGTCCACCATCAGCATCTCTTCACACAATTTTTCATCCGATCATGCTCATTCACTGATATTCAGTCCCACAATAAATTCATTACTTCAATGTCATTACACTTTGTATCAAAGGAGCCACAGTCCTCATCATTCTTGCAAAACTCCCCAGCCTGCACACACTCCCACCCTCTGTCCACAGAATTATAATTTACATAGGCTGCATGGATGCATCCTGTCATCACTGCAAAACCACCAGAACTGAGTTTAACAAACTTCTGGAATTTCTCAACATCTGTAGCAAATAAGAGTTTTTAATCTGTAGGACAAAACTTATGTTCTTGCAAAATATTTTTTTTCTGAGGAATTACATAAGTTTTTATGACATTCTGTGTATGTATCTACAGGTAGTCCTTGGGTTACAACGGTCTCGAGTTACGAAGTTTCGTGGTTACGTCACGCATCTCCCATAAAAAAATGTTAAAAAATTATATATGTTTTGAAATGCCGAGTTTTACTTCTGGTTTTGACAGCAGAATTAGCGAGCGCTCAGTGGAAAAATACAGGGCAGGACCTTATTGTTTGGACCGGCAGACCGGACTGGACCGAGGCAGAGGAGGCTACAGTCTGGTCCTCTTGGAAGAGGAGGGATAAGCTAACATTCTAACAGACCTTACTGTAAACTCTGGACCGCGCGAAGCAGTGGAAAAGTACAGGCAGAGCTGCAGAGCTTGGAGGAACAATGAACTAACATGCTAACAGATGGAGGAAAACTACACCAGCTCCCAGTAGGAAATTAACTCTTTTTTTCCTTCATTATGGCTCCAAATGTACTGTATGTGTTTTTTGTTAATTATGTAGGGTACTGTGTTAGGATAGGCCAAGTGCTTGGTAAAATACAGTATATTCTACATATACGGTGCAGTTTGTACGTATGTTCCGACTTACGTCAAAATTCGAGTTACGACGGCGCATAGGAACGGAACTCCGTCGTAAGTCGAGGACTACCTGTATATCACAGTAAAACCACTTAAAATATTATTTTGAATGAAACTTGTTGATGGCATCATGCATTTTTGTTTGTTGTTAGAGCATTCTGATAAGTGGACAGTATTGAAGTGACTTTTCTGATATGTCAAGAAATGTTTAAACTAATATACTAGACATTTTCTAGTTCTGAATTCCTGGATATGTTGGTTTAGCGGATTGTATTTTCTAGTTGAAATTGAACGCATCGTGATGCTGTAACAAGCTGTGAAGAAGAGCAACATTTTTAAAAAATCTGAATCGTGGACAGCTTGACTGCAGGATCCAAACAGTTCCTAACACAGCTTAGCTCCACACTTCACTTTAGACTGCAGTAAATAAATACATACCTGTGTAACCCTGATGTTTGGTTCGATACCAGTGAACTGATGAATCGCTCACCCAGGAACTCTTCTCAGCTTCACAACATTTATTAACACAAACTTCATCTGTAACAGAAAAAAAACGTGTGGTTGGTGGTGGTCTGAAATGTAGCTCCTGCCCCAACTCTGAGAACGTCAGGCAGTAAAAAATGTCGTCAAGCCAGTCTCCACTTCCAAAATGATGGTTTTGTTGTGCACACAAACACTCTGAATTACGGTAACCTTTGCGAGTTTTCAAAATAAAAGCTGTTAATGATGTCATACTTGCTGTTACAAAATTATTTGTGGATGATTTATTTATATTATTATTTATTATATAATATGAGAACTGTTACCATCAGGGAAAAGGTACAGATCAATCAAGACAAGAACAAATAGATTTAAATATAGTTTTTATCTGTCTACCTTTACTGAACTTAACAAAATCTGTAATAAAAACTGAATAATGGACAACTGGTGTAATATCAATCTGCTTGTGTTGCACATTTGGAGTGTTTCAAACCTGTTATTAATTTTAATAGTTTATATTTTTATATTGTTTTATATTTGACTGTTTTTACATTTGTTCTGGGAAGCAAACCCAGATTTCACTGTATTCATGTGCAATGATAAGGTCTCTTCTATTCTATTTTGCAGCAGGTTTTGAATTGTCTTCTGCTGAACTTGATCCACCACAAAGACTGTGTGGTTCAGAGTTTCTGCACAAATCAAAATATGAAACTTTAAATTAAAATGTTCTGAGTGAACAATAAGTATAATTTTTATACACACTAACCAGAAACCTCCAGTGATTTTGGTTGACATGGACAAATAACACACAGCTCTTGTAATGCTCAAAATTTACCAGTAAAAAGAAACACTTGATGTTAAATGCTATAAATGTCATTTCTGAAATTAATGTACAATTTTAACTGTTTGCTGGTGAAGATTCTCAGTCATCCAGGACATGATAAAATCAGAACAAGCGTTCAATATAAAAACAACTGGACTTTATTTGTAACAGAAAACGTTTTGCCCTTCATCCAAAGGGCTTTCTCAATTCAAAGAGAAGGCTGTGTGAGAGTGAGGTTATAAACAGGATGACACACACAAACCTATGTAAATTGAAAGCTGAGTTAACACACACACATACCTGAGATAACAACACACATCCTATGTAAATTGACGAATCACACATCACACCTTAACAGTAGGGGTTTGTAAGGTCTTTGTTAGCCTAATTCACAGAAGCGGCTCCTCTGTTCTCATCAGAGTCAGAGAGTCAGGGCCAGTTTACACGGCGCGTATTTTGAGTGTAACCGCTACTTTCTCTTTGCGTCTTTGCTTATCGCCTACACGACGCTGCTGGCCCCCCTCTTTGACTCCGATACTTTTCTGATCCTGCTCTCAAGGTGGAAGTTTTTCGCTGACCCCCCGTTGATAATGTAAACATCTCCCGTGGAGCTTTTGTTTGAACACATGCACGCAGCACGCATGCGCAGACAGCCGGCATTTTAACAATGGCGGTGGACTGGACAGTGGACACACGCACCACTTTCTGAACTATAGCTGATGGAATATATTTTGATTCTCATATTTAATTATTCTACACCTTACCTGCATCTGTGTTGGAAGAGCCAGCTGCCTGGATCCAGTTGTCGCCGAGGCAGTCGGACATTTTACGTGTCACGCTGCACTATAACATACTAAATGTGCTATATATTAACAGTTTAACAATAATTAACAGTATTTATGTTGGCGTGGGAGATGTAAATTTATCTGAACTACAGTATCTATCTGGACTCGTTACATTTTTTTAAACAGTGCGTAACGTGCTGTGAAAATGAAGGCACCAGGTTTATTTTTTATTTATTTATTTATTCAGCACCACAAAGTTTACAACACAAACACTGAGAATTAAACTGAACACACTATTAAAACACGTGAACCGAACTGTAACTACGTTAATGAACTGGACTCTTGCTGTGTGTTCATCTGGACCCATCAGAACCGCCGAACCGTCTGCCTGTTTGTTGGAAGAAATAAATAAATTAAAAAAAACTCAGTTGTTGTGTGATCAAAGTAAACACAAGCAAACATTATATTAAGAACGTTGATTTACCTGCTGTAAGTCAGCTGTTTATCACGGAGTAAAGTCCGGTTCTGGTCCACAGTCCACTCAGCGGTTCTGGTCCACAGTCCACTCAGCGTCTGGTGTGGAGCTTGTTAGATGAAACGTCCCGCTTGGTGTCAAATCTGTTGACTCTTATCCAAATTCCAGCTTTAACTTGTTGTTAGCTTGTTGACAACAACTTGTAGTTAGCTGAACTTTTAGCCAGAGAGGAAAACAGACGAGGCAGCTGTTTACCTCAGGCTGCACGCATGCGCAGTAGTGAAGGTTCCAAAAATCACAGCGCCATCTAATGGCCCAGCATGGTAACTACAGTGAAATCATGAGGACGGGGGGTGGAGGGGGAGAGAGTCGTATCCACAGAATTCGACCGTGTCAACGCAAAACTTTTCACCTAATTAACATACCCAAAACATCCGTTTCCCCCACACAGTGTCCGTGTAAACAGGGCCTCAGAGAGTCAGAGAATCTTTATTGTCATTTGCACCGCATGTGGTACATGTGATGAAATGAGATTATGTACACAGGGTCCCAGTTACATTCAACAACAAAATGTAAGAGAAAAACAGTAATAACATCTAGGATTGACTAAGAAAAACGTCAACTAGAAATACACTAAGCACTAATGTAATAGAAAAACAAAATCATTACAGACAGCCGCACGAACATTCAAGATTCAAGATTCTTTTATTAACATTGCACCAGTTTTCACCAATTACAACGTGATTATGTATGCACAGTCATCCTGAAGATGGAATGAGTATGTAAAGCTGCTGCTTATTCAGAGCACATGACATGTTCTTCAGCGCGGCCTCTCTCATCCGTTTCGGGATGAAGGTCAAAGGTGTGAAAGAGGAAAGTACCATGAGGGACACAGCGTTGGTATTAAAAAAAATGTATCACATTTTGTCTGCCAAGACACCGCATGACACAGTAAAAACTATACCAATAAGCACATTTAAAACAGTTACATGTTGCATGTTGAGACTGAGGCAGGGAGGATTCTGTCCATGAGACATTCCAGAACGCTCATAGAAAAGTTCTCCGGGGGGGGGCAGACAAGACAAGCGCAGCTGTTTTTGTCCACAGTAAAGCACATCTCAGGAGAGATTAGATATCCAGCCTGTTTCAAGGTTGTTTCCAAGGGAGTCAGATAAGAATTGACAAATATTTTCATTTCAGGCTCACATTGTAATTTCTGCAGCCTTCAGTCTGTAAGGGCGACTCTGTTCCAAAAATGATCCAATTCGGGACTTTTTCCACTGATCCAAGCTCTGACCTCAGATGTTGACCAGTACAGCGTCCAGAGTCCCGGTCCGAGGGTGATCTGTTCACCCTCTGGATAAGCTCGCAAACAGCTGATTTCTCGAGGTCACCGCGCAGACCAGACGTCGGGTGCTCCAGGCATTAAGTTCTGCTGAAGTCTCCCCCTTTTGCGATAGACCTGTGCTCCACAAACGCCAAAAAGCAAAACGCTGCCATCATAATCCAATATAATCCAGATTCTTTAGATTCTTCACCTCCACAGAGCACAGCACAGAGAGCAAGACGCACACCATCCACCATCCACATCCACAGGAATCCATGGCGTATCCTCTTTCACTCTGTGAGGGTGGACCGGCTCCCCTTGCCGTTCTTCTGTAGAAATCTTGTTTGTAGAATCGAATGCCCAAACCTCCAATCCATCTTAATTTGCGTTCGAGGTGCTTAGCTGAGGAGCTGCAGGCAGCAAAGGGGGGGGGGAAGGACGGGAGAGGGAAGGACTAGCGACTGCCTCCATTGAGAGCCAAGGTTGAACATGAGTCTATATGAGCAAATGGTCACAAATGAACACAGCAACAAGAAAACAGATCAGCATCAGCATGATGTGATATTTTGCAGTGATTATTCTTATTATTTATTTATTCATGAGTCTAACAGCCTCAGGGTAGAAGCTGTTCCTCAGTCTAGTGGTTCTACACTTAATGCTCCTCAACCTCCTTCCTGAGGGGAGTGGGGCAAAAAGTGTGTGTGCAGGGTGAGTGGGGTCTTTCATGATGCAGGTGGCTCTTTTCCTGCATCTGGAGGTGTAAATGTCTGTGATAGAGGGGAGACTGACTCCGACAGACCTCTGTGCAGCCTTCACCACTCTCTGTAAAGCTTTTCTTTCCGCAGCTGTGCAACCTCCATGCCACACATTGATGCTGGAGCACAGGATGCTCTCCACTGCACACCTGTAGAAGGAGGTGAGGACCGGGCTACTCAGACCAGCTCGTCTCAGTCGTCTGAGGAAGTAGAGTCTCTGATGACCTTTTTTGATCAGGCTGGTGGTGTTGTTGGTCCAGCTGAGGTTATCATTCAAGTGTACACCCAAGTACTTGTAGCTGGAGACCACTTCCACTGCAGATCCACTTATGTTCAGTGGGGTGTGGGTGTGTTTGTTCCTTCTGAAGTCCACAATCATCTCCTTTGTCTTCTTCACATTTATGTGAAGGTTATTGTCTTTGCACCAGCTCTCCAGGTGTTCCACCTCCTGCCTGTAGCTGGACTCATCATTGTTCGTGATGCAGCCCACCACAGCTGTATCATCTGCAAACTTTACAATATGACAGCCTGGATGGGTGGCTGCACAATCATGTGTGAGCAGAGTGAACAGAAGAGGGCTTAACACACATCCTTGAGGAGAGCCAGTGCTGAGGGTTATGGTGGAGGAGGAGAAGTTGTGGATCTTCACGGACTGAGGTCTGTTTGTTAAGAAGTCTAGTACCCAGTTACAAATGGAGGGGCTTAGTCCAAGTGTAAATAGTTTGTCCATCAGGGTTTGGGGGATCATGGTGTTGAAGGCAGACGTGAAGTCCACAAAGAGCATACGGACGTATGAGTCCTTCTGATCCAGGTGGGTGAGAGCAGTGTGGACCACAGAGGAGATTGCGTCCTCTGTTGATCGGTTCTCACGGTATGCATACTGATGGGGGTCCACGTTCATGTTGATGGATGTTTTGATGTGAGTCATGACCAGTTTCTCAAAGCATTTTGCAACTATCGGGGTGAGGGCCACTGGCCTATTTCAGGTGTGAACAGTCTGGGAATCAGACCTGAAGCTGCCTTGTGTTTTTGAAAGTTGGAATCTGAGCCCCCCCCCCCTCTATTAAGGCCTTTCTTTTTTAACATAAACAGCTTCTTTCACACCCCTCTCAAACCATCTGTGTTCTCTGTCCAAAATGTGCACATTCTGGTCCTCAAATGAGTGTCCCTTGTCCGTGAGGTGGAGATGACTTATGTGAATTAGACTAACAAAGACTTTAAGAAACCCCTACTGTTAAGGTGTGATGTGTGATTCGTCAATTTACATAGGATGTGTGTTGTTATCTTAGGCTACGTTCACACTGCAGGTCTTAATGCTCAATTCCGATTTTTTTTTTAATCAGATCTTTTGGTGTGAACGTTCACACTACATTTTAAATGCGACCTGCATCAGACCTGGCATGACTCCAGTGTGAACGCTCTACGTTGCAGAAGTGACCCACATGCGCAGAAGAAAACAGAGCGCTGATCAGTGCAGCTGTAGATGTGATGAAATATTAAAAATTGAGCTTCAGCTGTGTTCTGCTCCACGCCTCTTTTGGATCTGCGCTGGGCGCTGCGACTCAGCCTGCGTGACGTGACACGCAGGCTGTGAGTTGCTTGTTTGGGCTTGTTTTCATGGGGCTGGTCGCTTGTTTTTGTCCTGACGCTGACGCAGCACCCTGTGTTTGAGGAAGTAAACATGGACGCGCGCAACAGTTTTCAGTGTGTGTTCGTAATTTTGAAGTTGTTCTCCAATCGGGGAGAGCTAAACATCCAAAGATGAAAGGCAAAAACTGAGAAGAAAGCAAGGTGTGTGCGTCGCAAGTACAGAGAGCTGTCCCCCCGCTAGCCCCCACCCCGCTCTGAGCTACAGAGAACTTGTCCCCCCGCTAGCCCCCACCCCGCTCTGAGCTGCGTGTCCCCTCTGTCTGTAGAAACACGTGCGGGCTCAATTAAATGAGCCGCACGTGTTCTGAAAAAGTCAGATGTAAATCACATGAGCGTTCAGACTGCAGTCGCTTTGAAAACATCAGATATATATCTGATTTAAAACTACATACTGAAACAGCCTGGGTCGGATTTGAAAACATCGGATTTGGTGCGTTCAGACTCTCATTAAAAAATCTGATACGGGTCAGATGAGGCAAAAAAAATCAGATTTGGGTCGGATTTGCCTGCAGTGTGAACGTAGCCTTTGGTATGTGTGTGTTATCTCAGCTTTCAATTTACATAGGTTTGTGTGTGTCATCCTGTTTATAACCTCACTCTCACACAGCCTGCTCTTTGAATTGAGAAAGCCCTTTGGATGAAGGGCGAAACGTTTTCTGTTACAAATAAAGTCCAGTTAGTTGCTTTTGTATTGAACGCTTGTTTTCATTTTAACTGTTATTTTTCCAAATGGTTATTGTCACTTAAAAATAGTAAACATATAAATTATTTTAAATTAAACATCCCTGTTTTTTCTTGAACTATGTTGCATTTCAACGAGACAAACTTTCTGCACAGTAATTATGTGATTTGTGGTTAAGTCGTACTTACCCTCACTGTTTCTACAACATCCTGAAGAACGAGCAATAAACACAGCAACTTAGGGAAAATTACATGGAAAATTTTCAACTTTGGAGGGCCTTTATTTTGAAATTCCACATGAGATCTTGGTGACATTTGGTGAGCAACATCTGGAGATGTTCTACAGTCAGCCTGAAGTGAGACTGGTCACTGGAAACTAATAGTTTTGTTTTAATATTAATGGAAACTTCAGGGAAAACAATTTAACATTCTCACATAAATGAACATACAAATAACCACAAAACAGAGACAAAGGTTAAATATTATGGATCCATATTCACAGGAGGACATTAAAAATCATTTCTGAACATAGTCAAAGTCAAAGTCAACTTTATTGTCAGATCTGCAATATGTACAGTGCAGGACAAACACAGAGGAACATCACAGCGCGAACACAGCCACGGCTCCACTACAGTGATACAAAATCTAAATGTACATGACGCATGCAGCCTCAGAATTATAGAGCTTGCATAACAGAAGGGGTGAAAAAATAGGGCAGAGATGCCAGCACTTAACTTATTCATGCAGTCTTCTTATAATACATTTAAACAGAGTTGTGAACATTGAAAGAAGTTAAGACTACGCAATGATCCTGTGACCTGAGAATGACCTTAATAAAAGCTGAAAGATTGTTTACAATAATACATTTTTACACATCAAGATCAGATAAAGTACAATACATGAGCACAGACTCGTAGATGGAAGCGGTTCGATGCAGCGAGCACGTGTTTGAGAAAGGATTGGATGGAGAACCTACCGATGTCATGCAGCGCAAGCAGCAGAAAGCACCATTATGTCCCACAACAGAGCTTTTTAGACAGAAATAAAAGAGACAGACAGTGAGAGACCTCAAAATGACATCATCATCTTTCCCCTCCCTCTTTTGAAATGTGGACTGCGAAGCTGCTGGTGGCGGCGACGGAGCAGCACTGAGGGCTGCACGGTGTGCCATGAAAGAAAAGAGATGTGTGCACGCTCCCTGCTGCTCA
>JBBPBX010042200.1:10544-28509 GCA_038048925.1 Garcialebias charrua
GTTTCACTGCACCTGTGCTAAACACATGACTCGACACAAACATGTATGTTTCACTGCACCTGTGTTGAACACATGACTCAATCAACACACCTGTATGTTTCACTGCACCTGTGTTAAACACATGACTCAACAAACATGTATGTTTCATTGCACCTGTGTTAAACTCATGACTCAAAACACCTGTATGTTTCACTGCACCTGTGTTAAACACATGACTCAACACACCTGTATGTTTCACTGCACCTGTGTTAAACACATGACTCAACACACCTGTATGTTTCACTGCACCTGTGTTAAACACATGACTCGACACACCTGTATGTTTCACTGCACCTGTGTTAAACACATGACTCAACACACATGTATGTTTCACTGCACCTGTGTTAAACACATGACTCAACACACCTGTATGTTCCACTGCACCTGTGTTAAACACATGACTCAACACACCTGTATGTTTCACTGCACCTGTGTTAAACACATGACTCAACACACCTGTATGTTTCACTGCACCTGTGTTAAACACATGACTCAACACACCTGTATGTTTCACTGCACCTGTGTTAAACACATGACTCAACACACCTGTATGTTTCACTGCACCTGTGTTAAACACATGACTCAATCAACACACCTGTATGTTCCACTGCACCTGTGTTAAACACATGACTCAACACACCTGTATGTTTCACTGCACCTGTGTTAAACACATGACTCAACACACCTGTATGTTTCACTGCACCTGTGTTAAACACATGACTCAACACACCTGTATGTTTCACTGCACCTGTGTTAAACACATGACTCAACACACCTGTATGTTTCACTGCACCTGTGTTAAACACACGACTCAACACACATGTATGTTTCACTGCACCTGTGTTAAACACATGACTCAACACATGTATGTTTCACTGCACCTGTGTTAAACACATGACTCAACACACCTGTATGTTTCACTGCACCTGTGTTAAACACATGACTCAACACACCTGTATGTTTCACTGCACCTGTGTTAAACACATGACTCAACACACCTGTATGTTTCACTGCACCTGTGTTAAACACATGACTCAACACACCTGTATGTTTCACTGCACCTGTGTTAAACACATGACTCAACACACCTGTATGTTTCACTGCACCTGTGTTAAACACATGACTCAACACACCTGTATGTTTCACTGCACCTGTGTTAAACACATGACTCAACACACCTGTATGTTTCACTGCACCTGTGTTAAACACATGACTCAACACACCTGTATGTTTCACTGCACCTGTGTTAAACACATGACTCAACACACCTGTATGTTCCACTGCACCTGTGTTAAACACATGACTCAACACACCTGTATGTTCCACTGCACCTGTGTTAAACACATGACTCAATACACCTGTATGTTCCACTGCACCTGTGTTAAACACATGACTCAACACACCTGTATGTTCCACTGCACCTGTGTTAAACACATGACTCAACACACCTGTATGTTCCACTGCACCTGTGTTAAACACATGACTCAACACACCTGTATGTTCCACTGCACCTGTGTTAAACACATGACTCAACACACCTGTATGTTCCACTGCACCTGTGTTAAACACATGACTCAACACACCTGTATGTTCCACTGCACCTGTGTTAAACACATGACTCAACACACCTGTATGTTCCACTGCACCTGTGTTAAACACATGACTCAACACACCTGTATGTTCCACTGCACCTGTGTTAAACACATGACTCAACACACCTGTATGTTCCACTGCACCTGTGTTAAACACATGACTCAACACACCTGTATGTTCCACTGCACCTGTGTTAAACACATGACTCAACACACCTGTATGTTCCACTGCACCTGTGTTAAACACATGACTCAACACACCTGTATGTTCCACTGCACCTGTGTTAAACACATGACTCAACACACCTGTATGTTCCACTGCACCTGTGTTAAACACATGACTCAACACACCTGTATGTTCCACTGCACCTGTGTTAAACACATGACTCAACACACCTGTATGTTCCACTGCACCTGTGTTAAACACATGACTCAACACACCTGTATGTTCCACTGCACCTGTGTTAAACACATGACTCAACACACCTGTATGTTCCACTGCACCTGTGTTAAACACATGACTCAATACACCTGTATGTTCCACTGCACCTGTGTTAAACACATGACTCAACACACCTGTATGTTCCACTGCACCTGTGTTAAACACATGACTCAACACACCTGTATGTTCCACTGCACCTGTGTTAAACACATGACTCAATACACCTGTATGTTCCACTGCACCTGTGTTAAACACATGACTCAACACACCTGTATGTTCCACTGCACAACACATGACTCAACACACCTGTATGTTCCACTGCACCTGTGTTAAACACATGACTCAACACACCTGTATGTTTCACTGCACCTGTGTTAAACACACGACTCAACACACCTGTATGTTTCACTGCACCTGTGTTAAACACATGACTCAACACACCTGTATGTTTCACTGCACCTGTGTTAAACACATGACTCAACACACCTGTATGTTCCACTGCACCTGTGTTAAACACATGACTCAACACACCTGTATGTTTCATTGCACCTGTGTTAAACACATGCAGTTCATGGTTGTAGCTAATTAAACAACAGTTAAACTGACAAGTTCAGTTAGAGTATAAACAGTTAACCACAATCCAGACAGAACGTTGTGTGTACATTTAGTTAAAAAATAAAAACCCAACAAAAGGTCACCAAGTTGAAACTGACAAAAAATAAGACAATCAATTCTAAATATCAACTAATGAAAATCAGTCATTTTGAATTGTTTTTAAAAATGAATGACGTCGGTCTAGGTACAAAGCAATGGTACCTTTGAAGCAACCACAGTAACTTATGGTTATCTCTCTGAGACTTCACTTGTCCACAGGTGGTCTGGTCCACTCCTCATGAGCAAACTGCTCCAGCTCTCAGGTTTAGCTCTCAGGTTTGAAGGGTTCCTTCTCCAGATGTTTCAGCTCCTTCCACAGATGTTCAACAGGATTTAGATCAGAGATCAGGAGGGCACTTCCCAACAGTCCAATGTTTGGTTCTGAGCCATTCTAGGGTGTGTTTTGGGCATGATCCTGCTGGAGGACCCATGACTTGATTATTCCATCCTTATCAGAACTCTTACAATGCCCTCAAGAGCGTCCATGGACATTGCTCACCGCTCTCGGTGTCTCCCTCCCCTCTGCGGAATGTCTACGTCACTATGTGTGAGGTGTTTGTTTTTTAATATTAGAGTTTTTCTTCTCAGGCAATAAGAAAGATTTTAATAGGAATTGTTTCACCTCCAGTTCCTAATGTGTCCAGTTTCATTACTTTTTGTCTGTCTAAGCAGAACTCACTTGTAAATGAGTCTTCTAGTCTCAATGTGACTTATCTGTTTAAATAAAGGTTGAATGAATGACCTGCAACTGGCACCAAGCTTTCAGACTTGGAGCAGAACATTTCACTCCACATAGTCTTAAGGGTTCATCAAGACACCATGTGTCAGAAGCAGCAAAGCAGCCCCAGAACAGAACAGAACCTCCTCCATGTTCCACATATTTGGATCCTGAGGTTAAGATAGACCTCCAGATCAGGTCAGTCATTAAAATAGGTTTGTTTCAGTTGAGGCAGCTAAATAAAACAAAAGAAAATCCATGTTTCTAAGAAAACACTTTATATGAATAACCCACATGTTTCTCAGTGTCTGGGTGGATTACTTGGATGAGGGTCAGTGGATCCTCCTCTGCTCGAGGGTCCAAAGTGCTGCTGCGCTGTTTTTAACAGGAACATGAGCACATCATTCCCCACACACACACATTTGATCCTCGCTCCACTGACTGCCCATGTATTTTATGATCCATTTTTAAATTATTTCATTATTTTTTTAAATCTTTGACTGGCATGGCCCCACCCCTCTAAACTGCTGCATCGCTACAAACTCCCCCGCTCGCTCAGATGAGCTCAGCTGGTCCTGAGGGTCCCTATAGACTCAGGTTCAGAGTTGTCATGTTTTTGCTGCAGCAGCTCTGAAATTGTGGAAAAAGCCACCCCTCCATCTCAGACCCACTTTCTTTCCTCGGCTTTTAACATTTTCTAAAGAGTTTCTTTTATTTGAATTTTATCTGAGTTGTATTTTACTGATGGTACATTTGTTCTGATTTTATCGTTTTACCTGATTGTGCATTTTACTGTTTTTATTACATGGTTTTAATTTACTTGTGCTATAATAGTATTTTGCATTGTGCGAGCTGTGCTTCAATGACTGTACAGCACTTTGGTCACTGTGGTGTTTTAAAGTGCTTTAAAAATAAATCTGGATTGGAATAAAACTATAAATATAGTCTGATTATCAGGTTATTTGTCAATCACAGTAATTTTACAAAACAAGGACTGTTTCTTTGCTCTCACATGAAAAATGAGAGGGACATTTATTTTCCAAGCATGCAGTAGAATGTAGTTTATTCATAAATTACTTGCAAGCAGATTTGAAGCTCATTAATGAAGCATCCTTGTTCCATGCAGTCCAACAGCTTCAGCTGAACAAGAATTTATACAATAAACTTTTTTAATCTCATCTCTTTTGTGCTGCTATATTCCACCTGGAATGTGCCACGATGAAACAAATCACAACAATTTGTTTTTTTTAAAGACAGTTTTGCAGTTTATTGGTTTACGTCAAGTCATAGAACATTATTCAGCCCAAGTGGTCGAGCTGCATGATTTTAAATATTTTTTATGTTTTTTAAGTTGAATGAGGATCCCCAAACTAATAAAAATATTGTGACAAAAACGGAAGAACATTGAATGAATATTAAAAAAAAGGTGCTTCTGCATTGACATGCTAAATTATGCAGCAAAGCAGGATTTGACTGTAAGAGCTGGGGCTCTGACTCACTGCTATAATTGAACTGGTGCATGAAGTCTTCTCTGCTTTTTACAACCTGTTCACCTTGAACCATGTGCTACCTCACAACACTCGAGTGTTTCCTGAATTTTTTTCTGAAAAGGAGGCACTCCATTGCTGGAAACACAGCTGACCTCAGTAACAGCTGAACAAGAGTGCTGCATACGTCACATGAAACACACATCGACAAACTAATATACAGCAATCTGTAGCAATGGCCCGGACAAGCAAAGACCTTGTATAATGTTTGACCTTGATATGTGACCTTGACCTTGGTGATTAAAGGTGTATGCGACACTCCGTCTAATAACAATGCATACATGTATCAAGTTTCATTAAATAATCTTACAGAAGTTATGAGCGGGACAAGAGAAAGTTTACGGCCATCAGAGACTATAATACCTCCACCTTTTGAGATCCATACAAAGAGTTAAAAGTCATAAGGTAGTCATATGGCATTATGTAATAGTTGAAAATGGTAGGAGCTGCATTGTATCATCAGTAATTATTTTATCCCACACACTGCCTTTAGATAATAGTTGATTGAAATAAACAGCTAGGATTTTTCTAAAAGAATGTTTCTTATCTGCAATTTCAAGGAATAATTAAAGCTGAATACTACATTAGTGAAAGTAGACAAATAAACCAGTATTTAAAGCGGGCCTCAACACACTGTGAAACTGTAACCCCGCCCCCAAAGCAGAATCAAAATCTCCCTCAAAATGGGCGTGTCAAGAGTCAAGGAGGGGAGGAGGTGGGGGGTTGTGCTGCCTTCACGCCTCCTCCAGCAACAACCTAAAACAAACTAAAACTCTTGCCAACAACATAAACCAAGCAACAACAAAGAATAAACATGTAGATGTATGTATCTATTCCACCCGACCCATCCAAAACAAAAGGCTTTAAAAAAAATGAAAATAATACCACAAAGTTCTCCGTGACCGGGGCTCGAACCCGGGTCTCCCGGATCCCAACCCAGTTCTTACACCACTGACCCAACTTGGCATTCATGCATTGCTCCTCTATCGCACACTATTAAAACAAATACAACCAGATAGTTTCGATGAAGTGAAAAATATTCTTAAAATAAATAAGTTAAAATACACAAATAACTAGTGCCATTCCGAAAACTATAATATGCTTTGTTGCAGAGCTTTTCAGGAGTGAAATGTAGCACTTCCATATAAGGTATGAACTGCAGTGAGGACCATCTCATCTCCGCAGGGGATTGGCTCTGCTTGAACCACGTTCGTGACGAAAGCTTGCGAAAATATGTCACTGTGCGAATCCTAGACCAACAAGAAAATTAGGGTGCAATTCCTATGTTCAACCAATAGGGCTACCGTAAACACGTTTTTAGACCAAATATTGCAGATTTAAACAAATACGAACAATTACTGTACATGAAAATTAACACAGACATAGTGCTATGAAACATTTTAAACATTCTAGGGAGTTTATCAGCTAAAAAAAGTTAAATTTCGGTTTAGTTCCTCTTTAACCTTGATGCTTTTAAACAATGAATGGGCTTACATGTGATCAAATATCTAATAAAATACCAACGAATCATATACAGTAGTACAATTAAATATACACACCAGTAGGTTAAAGAAATTTACCTTTTAAGAAATATATTTTCCAGTTGTCATTATTTTTGATTTAGTAAAACTGAACGTTATGTGGCTATGAAAGAAAGAAACAGAAGTTCAGATTTGCTACCATCTTAAAACAGCTCCAGCAGCTCCCAGAGACCCAGGGTTCCTTGAGTGCCATCTCATACTGAAGAGCTGAAATCAGCAGACTGCAGGCCTTCGATGGGTCCACAGGCCTGGGAGCCACTTCACTAGATGTCATATTTTCAGCGACTGCTTCGATCAAATATACGACGACTGTAACAAGCTAACATTATCAACCATTAGCGTACTTTCTTACGTCGTCTTGCCCTCTCATCTTTGGCATGATACTGTTGTATGGCCTTGTGCACTTTCATGAACCTTTCACTGTGTTTCTTCTAGAACATTGCAGTCTTCTCTTGCTCCATTTTAACTTGTTTTTGATGAGACGAAGAATGATGAACAGGAATAGCATGAGCTCCATGTTTTCCATTGTTAGGTTTTGCAAAAATAATGACATCACATGAGCTTCGAACATTCTTGTTACGACAACCCCACCTACAATGAGGCGGCACGCAGCAGAAAACTACATCACTGGGGAAACCCCACACCTGGTTAACCTGAGCCAGGCCTTAACTTGCAATGCAAAAGGGCCCTTGGGGTCTAAAGAGGTCATACAGTAAAGTTAATGAGCAGAGACTTAGAGAAGTTTCTTTGATTGGTCCAACAAATCCAACTCAGTGGAAGTTCTGGTACAACAGGCTGACATAAAAATAAATCCAGACTGAATTAAACATTGCAGCAGCTACGGACAATGCACACATAGGCCCATTTATTCAGTGATGTTTTATAGAGAACTAATAGTAGTGATGAAGGGAACTTGAAATGAAAGGTATACACAATGATACAGTTTTACAGGAATGTAAACAGCTGTTTTCATTAGTTTACCTTAAATAACCCAATGGTAATTAAGGCAACTGAGGGAAAGCAGAAACAAAATGTATTCTCGTTTGTGTGCCACTGGTGTGTGGATGTGTGTCAGCTATCGCTCGTTGAGCACATCTGGCATTTGTCACGGTAAATGCGTCCAATCAGCCAGAGCACAGCTGGCCAGAGTGTCCCAGTAGGAAGATTATACTAAGCTGCTTCTCTGGCCTAGGCTTTTCAGTAACTTTGCAGATGTGGACACACTGGTTATGGTTGACACAAATGTTACTGAGACAATGGAAATATCCAGCTTTGGGACTTGTTTACAGGTGAGTATCATCAGCAAAGAAAGATAGTTGATTTGTTGGTTAATAATAGAGGTCTGATGAAATCTATTAAACACATAAATAAGAATTAACCATGGATATTTTGTTTACTAGAGGTTTATGGATTGTATCCTAATTATCCCCACATTTTATCAAGATATTTCTACAGGCGATTAACTTTTGGAGTCAACCATATTCTTGAGAGCTACCACAGCTTAGCAAACTTAATAAACATAAAAATGACAACAACACAGTCAGTTTTAGAGATATTACATGGAGACTGGTGTGGTAGAGGCTGAGTCATTCCCACATTCAAATAATATACAGTACTCTACACTTTTTTCCCTGTGTACCAACAGTTTCGGGGGGGGCTCAGCATGAGGAAAATGGAGCGCTACCTCTGTAGATTTTTTAGATATTTCAGCTAGTGCATTTGTATTGTGCGCTGCTACGTCAGTGCCGGCAGTTGTTGACCAGGAAAGGGTGGGGCGGTGTTCGGTAGGCATTATAAAAGCGTCCTGCTTATATAATGGTAGGGGAACACTGCACTGCAAAACGATATTAGCAAACAAAAAGGACTATTACTCATCTTTACAAATCAGTGTTTCCCCTACCATTATACAAAGAGGGCGCCCCATCCTGTTAAGAGAACCAAGCTTGGTGCCTACCAAGTCCCCATCCCCGTCGACAACTGCCGGAACTGCCATAGCTCTAAGCTAGCGGCACGCAAAACAAACGTGCTAGCTAAAAAGCTATAGAGGTAGCACTCTGTTTCCCTCACGCTGAGCTGTCTCCACCCCCGCTCGAAAATTGTCGCAAAAATCACAGAAGATATGAGAGCACTGCAAAGGCAAGTAAATTAGGGGAAACACTTCTGTGGCGTCCTTCTCAAATCCAACTGTTTCCATAAAGTAAAATCTTGTAGAGGTAGATCCATTGCAAAGATTACTTTCATTTCATTAAAATCTATCTAGTGGTTCATGATAATTTTATGCTAACAAACAGCTGACGCCAAAAGTTGATGAAAAGTGTTAAAAACAGATCATGAACAATCAATTAGCACCTATACCGGTAATCCTTAAAGCCCCACTGACATGATTCTTTAATTTTCATAAAATTGCTCAAAATATATATCTTTTATCATTTAAATATGTTCATTTTTGCAAACAAAATGATAAATCACTTTAATTTTGCTTTAAAAGTGATTTTGAACTTCAAGCCGTGTTTAACGAACGCACCATCTGTGACGTAACACCGGGCAGAGCTCTGGGCTTGTCACAGTGCGCGGGTATGAGCAGCTCCACATGAAGGTAAGTCTGATACAGCATCAGACCTAAATTAGATCCTGTTGTTTCTTGTTCCATCACCCAAACTATTTTCTGCTTCCCAAAATGAAGACAAATAGCTCAAATCTTCACATAGATTGCTAAATTCGTCGGGTTTTAAATTGTCCGCTATTAAAGAGACCAGAGCCCTCTGCCCGGTGTTACGTCACAGATGGTGCGTTCGCGTGTAATCGGATTTCCCATGATTAAACACGGCTTGAAGTTCAAAATCACTTTTAAAGCAAAATTAAAGTGATTTATCATTTTGTTTGCAAAAACGAACATATTTAAATGATAAAATATATATATTTTGAGCAATTTTATGAATAGTAAAAAAATCATGTCAGTGGACCTTTAAGTTTTTTCTTCAAAACAATTAAAAGTTTAGTTAAAGCTGCACTCTGCAGTTTTTGTAGAACGCAGCACTTAGGACAATTTTCAACAGGCAAAGCATTCTGGTCCCTCCCCACTCAGAGCCATATATGGCTCTGCTCCCTCTTGCACTCGCTGCAGTTTCTGAATGCTCCGCCTCCACTACATGTCCTGTGGCAGACGCTGCGAAGTTCTGTGATTATATGTTAATAAAACGTTCTAAAAATAAAATAAAAACATGGAGCGCTGGTCCAGCACACCAGAACACCATGAAATCTGCTGAGCCTCGCGGAGCCACGTTGAACCCGAGTTTAATTCGCTCGTGACAAATTCATCCATTTCCTCATCTTGGATCAGTGGAGGAGGAAGCGATCACTTGACTTTTGGCAAAAAAAAAGAAAAGTCCAGATCAGGGATGAAGAAGGGGAATTTAATACATTTGTGTCACATACAAAACAGTTTTGCATCGCTTTGCAATACTTTGAACGAGAACCTGCGCGGCCGCGGGGGCTGGGACGGGGGGGGGCGTGGGTTAGGAGCGTGAGAAGTGAGAAGCTCTGTTTTTATTGGCTGGTTAACGGCGGGTCACTGTGGCTTTTTAGAAATGCTTTTAGAGAAGCAAGGGGACTATAGTTTTTTTCAGAGATTACTTTGTCTAACATCAGTCTGTCAGGAGATAGTGACAGAGTGAAGAAATCTGTTAAAAATATATTTTTAGACAACTTACAGACTGCACTACAGAACTGCAGACTGCAGCTTTAATGATAAGAAACATGTTTAAACTAGAAAACTGAAAAAAATTAGCTAATTTATTCTCTGGTGGGGTTGGAGTGAAAGCTGTGCCTCTATTATATCCAAATAATTTTTTTTTCTAATCTCTGGGCAAACTCTCTTTTCTTTTTGCTGGTAAACCCGAGTAATATCAGTCCTGTAGCTCTATAAGACCGACTACAGTGAACACAAAAAAAAAGATTGTACTTTTAAGTAGTTGGATAAGATGGTCAATTTTCCCCACAAATAAAGACTTATTGTTATAAAGTTAAAAAAACTTTCTGAGGGTTAATTAGCTCTTAAGAGTATGGGGTGACTGTCAGCTACTATTACACAAATTTTAGCTCAGTGAGTGCATGAAATATCCTCTCGTGTTCCCAAAGTAGAATTTATATTCAAATGTACAGCTTGGTTGGTAAACCTTGTTGGTAGCACACAGGCAGCAGGATGGGGTTTGACCACAGATGAAAGGAAACTAAATTTAACTTGCAAATGAGCAAGAAGTTGGTGTGACCTGATGCTTCCCCTTTCCACAAGTGTTCATCTCCAGTCTGACTGGCCTTTTTTACATGTACAGCCAGCAGGTGGAAATATGGAAATGTTGCACATGACTCAGAAAGCCAACTTTAATTGCTGTCTATTTACAATGGTTGGTTAGCCTTTTCTCACAGGTACTGTACAGAGAAAAAAAAATCTTAAATTTTAATACATTCATGTCCACTGGGAGGTTAAAAACTACTAACGTGATCATCTTGATCATCATGAATCATGATCATCATCAAATTATATTGGATATTTTGATGTGACTGTATATCTCTGATGAGACTGTATTATTTTGTATTACAAATAAGTATATTTATGTTTGAATTTATAGTTTGAATTGATTATTTCATAAGGTGCAGATATGATAAGAAATGTTTTCTTCTTCTGCTTCCTTTCATTTTATGTTTTTGTTTTAATTTTCCTTTTTAAAAATTGTCATTGTTTTTAATATGAAATGAATAAATTTTACAATACAATACAAAATACAATACAATCTTCCTGGTAAAATAAAGTGAACATGTTTTCCCAGTGCTTGAGTGTATTTGTTTGTTGCTAGGGCTGGATGATATGGCCAAAACATTTATCAAGATATATTTCAAAATTTTGGTCGATAACGATATAATTCCAATATCGATAAAAAACCTCAGAAAAACTGTACAAACAAATTAATGTTCTCTTTTGCTACAGCTGGGGGTGTTGTTTCAGGGACACGTTGACTCAAACTTTTATTGTGCTTCATCTTCTGACTCTCAGCAGATTCTATCAAGTGAAACAAGTTAGATCAGGGGTCACCAACACGGTGCGGGCACCCGGGTGCCCCCAAGGATCATTTGAGATGCCCGCGGACCTGTTCTAAAAATAGCACAACTCACTACTAAGCTGCATTTAAAATTTCATTTTTATTCAGTTGTTATTCTTTTTTTGTATTTACCGGTATATATATTTTAAATTGTCTATCTTAAAAATGTGTTCTTAAAAATATGTTTATTATACATTTTTTTTCAATTTACGCTTTATTTCCGAAGAGTTTATCAAACTGGTGCCCGTTGTATGACTCTGTACCCACGAAGTAGCTCTCAGTTTCGAAAAGGTTGGTGACCCCTGAGTTAGATGTGTTCCCACCGCTAGTTGGAACGACTCTCCGTCACATTTTGCAGCACACTGACTGAAACCTGCAGTTTGTCGGATCGTAGATAGCAGAACCACTTCCACACCGGCCAATTAGTTTTTCCTCTCTTATTAGTGATGTCATCTCTTTCTCTTCGCTTGTGAGACTTTGTTCAGTCACATTCTGATGGTCATGGGCACTCGTTTTGAAGCAAAACTTAACGCGCGTTGGAGATTAGTTGAAGACTAGTGGATGGAGTCAATGACACTTTTAAAAAGCAATCATTGAATGTAGGCCTGTCACGATAACAAATTTTGCTGGGCGATTAATTGTTTCAGAAATTATTGCGATAAACAATAATATTGTTTGAAATTTGACAATAATTAAAGGTTCAGTATGTAATTTCTGGAACACGCTGGAACTTAGGAAAATTTTGAACAGAGACACGTTTCTGGTCCCTCCCCCTCAGAGCCATATATGGCTCTGAGGCTTGCTCTTGCCCTAGCTCTGCTGAAATTCAAATTCAAGCTCTGTTTTTATTGGCTGGTTACAAAATCTGTTTTTATTGGCTGGTTAACGGTGGGTCGCTGTGGCTTTTTAGAAATGCTTTTAGAGAAGCAAGGGGACAATTTTTTTTCAGAGATTACTTGTCTAAAATCAGTATGTCAGGAGGTAGTGACAAAAATCAGTATGTCAGGAGGTAGTGACAGAGTGAAGAAATATGTTTAAAATATCTAAAAAAGCTAAGTCTGGTCCTCTGGACATTCAAAAAACAAAAAAACAAAACAAAGCAAAAAATTGTAGAAACGTTTCGTCTTTCGTCCGAAAGACTTCCTCAGTCTGAGGTGCTGGGTTCAGCTCAGTCTTATAAATAGCACCCTCTCACAGTGTTACACAACCAGTTGGCTGATGACAGCCTGAAACCAGCTGCTCACATGATCAAGGAGGACCATCAGCCTAACAATGGATCGTTAGCACCCTGATGGTTGTTTGCTATTCACAGAGGGCTGAGTGATACCAGCAATCACAGCATTGTAGGAGGGGGACAGTTGAACTCGGAGGCCTCCACCCCTGTTTAATGATGGACGGTTTCTTTTCACAAAGATGGCCTCCTTTACTCCTCTCTCAAACCATCGTTCCTCTCTATCAAGGATGTGAACATCTTCATCCCTGAAAGAGTGACCGCTGGCCTGGAGATGAGTGTAGACTGCAGAGTCCTGACCTGATGATGTTGATCTTCTGTGCTGGGCCATCCTTTTGGCCAGTGGCTGTTTAGTTTCCCCGATATAAGACTGATCACAGCCCTCCTGACACTGAACAGCATACACAATGTTACTCTGTTTTTGCCGGGGGACTGGATCTTTGGGATGAACCAGTTTTTGCCGTAATGTATTTTGAGGTTTAAAAGCCACTGGGACGTTGTGTTTAGAAAATAAACGTCTCAATGTCTCTGAAACCCCTGCAACATATGGAATGGCCACTGGTCTGGGTCTGGGTTCCTTCTTTTCACCTGATGGCTGGCTGGAGTCCTGTTTGGGTTTCTTCTCTGCTTTCAGGAAGGCCCAGTTAGGATATCCACATTTCTCTAGAGCCTGTTTTGTGTGTGATTTCTCCTTCTGTCTGGCTCCTGCGTTAGTGGGGACGCTGTCTGCTCTGTGGTACAGAGTCCTGATGACTCCTAACTTGTGCTCCAGAGGGTGATGGGAGTCAAACTGTAAATACTGGTCTGTGTGTGTGGGTTTGCGGTACACCTCAGTTTGCAAATTTCCTCTATCAGAAACTGAGACCTCACAGTCCAAGAAAGCCAACCTGCCATTTCTTACATCTTCTCGTGTGAACTTGATATATTTATCCACAGAGTTGATGTGATCAGTGAAATGTTGGACTTCCTGAGATTTAATTTTAACCCAGGTGTCATCAACATACCTGAACCAATGACTTGGTGGTCTCCCCGTAAAGGATGTCAAGGCTCTCTTTTCTACCTCCTCCATGTACAGGTTGGCAACAATAGGAGAAACTGGAGACCCCATAGCACATCCATGTTTCTGCCTATAATATTGCTCCCCATATGTGAAGTAGGTTGACTGCAGGCACAGTTTCAAGAGTTGACACAGTTGCTCTGTGGAAAGCGTGGTTCTGCTGTTCAGAGTGGTGTCTGATTTTAACCTTAAACAGACCACCTCTACTGCTTCATCAACAGGAATGCACGTAAAGAGTGATGTAACATCAAAAGAGACCATTGTTTCATCAGTCTCCATGATGACATCCCTCACCTTATCCACAAAGTCCATGGTGTTCTGTATGTGGTGTTCTGAGCTGCCAACTAAAGGGATGAGTACAGATGCCAGATATTTGGAAACATTGTAAGTGACCGAGTTAATCATGCTAACAATTGGTCTTAAAGGTACACCTTGTTTGTGGATTTTGGGTAAACCATACAGACTTGGCGTGGCCTCCCCTGGGTACAGTCTGTGGTACAGAATACTGTCAATAGCCTTGTCCTGCTTCAAAATTTTCAGGCAATCTATCAACTTCTTCTTGTAACCACTTCCTGGATCTCTTTTCAGCGGTTCATAAGTGGTTAAGTCACTAAGGAGTGACATAACTTTCTCATGATAGTCTTTCTGGTTCAAAATCACTGTGCACCTTCCTTTGTCTGCTGGGAGAATTATGATGTTTTTGTCCTTGCTAAGCGTGGTGAGTGCATCCCTCTCTTCTCTACTGATGTTGGAAGGTGGTGGTTTAGCATTACTGAGACAGGCTGAAACTTTGACTCTGAGTTGTTCTGCTTCAAAGTCTTTAATTTTGTTGTTACGGATGGCTGACTCAGTGGCTGTGATCATCTCCACCAGTGGAATTCTACTTGGTGCCACTGCAAAGTTTAGCCCCCTGGCAAGAATCTCTGTCTCCGGCTGGGTGAGCTGTCTGTCAGATAAATTCTTCACCCACTTTTCTGTCTCCCCGGCATGTAACTGTGTATCGGAGTGTTGTCTTACACTGAATGTGTTGTTGTTGGAATTGTTATGGTGTTGACGAGTTATCAGTGAGTTAAATTTGTTTTGTTGTCGAGTCTTGGACTTGACATGCTGTGCTAAGCGTGCCCGATCTGTACAGTCCATCACTTGCTGAAGTGTGGTCTGATCTAGGCACGTTGTTAGTTTTTGATAAATTTGCTCTTCTTTGGCCTTCAAGGCCTCAATGGTAAAATTGGTCTGTCTTACCCGTTCATTCAGCAGCTGCGTCTGTGCCTTCTGAAGGATGTTGCTTGCCCGGTGCCCGCTGACCGATGAATTCAGTTCCAATTCAGTTCAGTTACTGAATGTCCAGAGGACCAGACTTAGCTTTTTTAGATTTTTCTACCTGGATTATTGAGCATTAAAGGTTCAGTATGTAACTTTTCTAACAACATATTTTAAACATACCCTGATGCATGCTCAATAATCCAGGTAGAAAAATCTAAAAAAGCTAAGTCTGGTCCTCTGGACATTCAGTAACTGAACTGAATTGAACTGAATTCATCGGTCAGCGGGCACCGGGCAAGCAACATCCTTCAGAAGGCACAGACGCAGCTGCTGAATGAACGGGTAAGACAGACCAATTTTACCATTGAGGCCTTGAAGGCCAAAGAAGAGCAAATTTATCAAAAACTAACAACGTGCCTAGATCAGACCACACTTCAGCAAGTGATGGACTGTACAGATCGGGCACGCTTAGCACAGCATGTCAAGTCCAAGACTCGACAACAAAACAAATTTAACTCACTGATAACTCGTCAACACCATAACAATTCCAACAACAACACATTCAGTGTAAGACAACACTCCGATACACATGCCGGGGAGACAGAAAAGTGGGTGAAGAATTTATCTGACAGACAGCTCACCCAGCCGGAGACAGAGATTCTTGCCAGGGGGCTAAACTTTGCAGTGGCACCAAGTAGAATTCCACTGGTGGAGATGATCACAGCCACTGAGTCAGCCATCCGTAACAACAAAATTAAAGACTTTGAAGCAGAACAACTCAGAGTCAAAGTTTCAGCCTGTCTCAGTAATGCTAAACCACCACCTTCCAACATCAGTAGAGAAGAGAGGGATGCACTCACCACGCTTAGCAAGGACAAAAACATCATAATTCTCCCAGCAGACAAAGGAAGGTGCACAGTGATTTTGAACCAGAAAGACTATCATGAGAAAGTTATGTCACTCCTTAGTGACTTAACCACTTATGAACCGCTGAAAAGAGATCCAGGAAGTGGTTACAAGAAGAAGTTGATAGATTGCCTGAAAATTTTGAAGCAGGACAAGGCTATTGACAATATTCTGTACCACAGACTGTACCCAGGGGAGGCCACGCCAAGTCTGTATGGTTTACCCAAAATCCACAAACAAGGTGTACCTTTAAGACCAATTGTTAGCATGATTAACTCTGTCACTTACAATGTTTCCAAATATCTGGCATCTGTACTCATCCCTTTAGTTGGCAGCTCAGAACACCACATACAGAACACCATGGACTTTGTGGATAAGGTGAGGGATGTCATCATGGAGACTGATGAAACAATGGTCTCTTTTGATGTTACATCACTCTTTACGTGCATTCCTGTTGATGAAGCAGTAGAGGTGGTCTGTTTAAGGTTAAAATCAGACACCACTCTGAACAGCAGAACCACGCTTTCCACAGAGCAACTGTGTCAACTCTTGAAACTGTGCCTGCAGTCAACCTACTTCACATATGGGGAGCAATATTATAGGCAGAAACATGGATGTGCTATGGGGTCTCCAGTTTCTCCTATTGTTGCCAACCTGTACATGGAGGAGGTAGAAAAGAGAGCCTTGACATCCTTTACGGGGAGACCACCAAGTCATTGGTTCAGGTATGTTGATGACACCTGGGTTAAAATTAAATCTCAGGAAGTCCAACATTTCACTGATCACATCAACTCTGTGGATAAATATATCAAGTTCACACGAGAAGATGTAAGAAATGGCAGGTTGGCTTTCTTGGACTGTGAGGTCTCAGTTTCTGATAGAGGAAATTTGCAAACTGAGGTGTACCGCAAACCCACCCACACAGACCAGTATTTACAGTTTGACTCCCATCACCCTCTGGAGCACAAGTTAGGAGTCATCAGGACTCTGTACCACAGAGCAGACAGCGTCCCCACTAACGCAGGAGCCAGACAGAAGGAGAAATCACACACAAAACAGGCTCTAGAGAAATGTGGATATCCTAACTGGGCCTTCCTGAAAGCAGAGAAGAAACCCAAACAGGACTCCAGCCAGCCATCAGGTGAAAAGAAGGAACCCAGACCCAGACCAGTGGCCATTCCATATGTTGCAGGGGTTTCAGAGACATTGAGACGTTTATTTTCTAAACACAACGTCCCAGTGGCTTTTAAACCTCAAAATACATTACGGCAAAAACTGGTTCATCCCAAAGATCCAGTCCCCCGGCAAAAACAGAGTAACATTGTGTATGCTGTTCAGTGTCAGGAGGGCTGTGATCAGTCTTATATCGGGGAAACTAAACAGCCACTGGCCAAAAGGATGGCCCAGCACAGAAGATCAACATCATCAGGTCAGGACTCTGCAGTCTACACTCATCTCCAGGCCAGCGGTCACTCTTTCAGGGATGAAGATGTTCACATCCTTGATAGAGAGGAACGATGGTTTGAGAGAGGAGTAAAGGAGGCCATCTTTGTGAAAAGAAACCGCCCATCATTAAACAGGGGTGGAGGCCTCCGGGTTCAACTGTCCCCCTCCTACAATGCTGTGATTGCTGGTATCACTCAGCCCTCTGTGAATAGCAAACAACCATCAGGGTGCTAACGATCCATTGTTAGGCTGATGGTCCTCCTTGATCATGTGAGCAGCTGGTTTCAGGCTGTCATCAGCCAACTGGTTGTGTAACACTGTGGGAGGGTGCTATTTATAAGACTGAGCTGAACCCAGCACCTCAGACTGAGGAAGTCTTTCGGACGAAAGACGAAACGTTTCTACAATTTTTTGCTTTGTTTTGTTTTTTTGT
>JBBPBX010042201.1:0-28509 GCA_038048925.1 Garcialebias charrua
ATTAATAATAATAATAATAATAATGAATTCAATTTATTTATTTATTTTTAATTTTTATTTTTTTTCATTTATAGATGGCCTCCCTTCTCACCTTATAGCCATCCTCTCACTCCAATATGTATTATTTTTATTTTTTTTAATAGAGAGAAAGAAAAGAGAAAGTAAGACAACAAAACAACAATTATCCACAAAAAGGGCGCACGGCAAACACACCTAACCTCCGTCCGCAATCCTGCAAAGCACATGACAGAACACAGCAACGAAACATACATGCATAAAGACTAATAATCTTCATGACCTTGCAGTAGATTTCTATAAATACACATACCCATACCTACAAATATATATACAGTATACATACATATACATTTATATTCATTCATATACCCATCTACATATCTGCATATATCTACATATACATCCCTGCATCCATTTGTGTGTGGTTGTGAGCATGCATAAGTGAATAAGGTTCCTCCAATAGAACACCCAGTAGCGACTGTGAAGCATCAGAGATCCGTCCCCCCAAAGCCCGAGGCAGACGAAGGGGCGATCAGAGCCCAAGACTCCAGGAAGGACCCCAAGCCCAGAGTCCCCAGGGCCACCCGAACAGGACGAGCCACCCGCCCACTCCCCAGATCCGACCAAAGAAAATAATAATAAAAATAAAAAAATAAAAAAAAATAAACTATGATATGGTGTAGTTTATATCTTGTCCAATACAGTACCAGATGCTGCCCTAAACTAATGTAAACACCTTACAATCACCTGAGGGTAAACCCATCAGCTAAAACTGAGGATAAATACTTTCTACCATGATATTTTTCTTTCATATCTGCTGCATTTGGGATCCTTTGCATTATTTGATTTGATTTGATGTTTATTCATTCATTTTAAAAGAACAATACAAGACAGTTTCATCAGATACAAGATTACAAGTAGGATAAAATGAAGGGAGCAGAAAGAAGATGAAATCTTATTATATCTGCCCCTATTTCACAGTTTGTTCAACCAATGATAACTTTCAAGCAACATCACAGAATGAATAGTTCTACCTATTTTCCTAACTGTAATACACAAACTACATCACAAAATGAATATTCTACTTAATTTTCCTGACTGTAAAACATAAACTAGATCACAAAATGAATAATTCTACTTAATATTTCTAACTGTAATACACAAACTACATCACCCATAATTCTAATTAATTTTCTAATTCTAATTTTTTTATTTTTTTTTTATTTTTTTTATTTTTTTATAATTTTATTTAATTTTCCTATTTTTTTTTTTTTAATTAATTTTCCTAACTGTAATACACAAACTAGATCATAAAATGAATAATTCTACTTAATTCTACTTAATTTTTCTAATTGAAATACACAAACTAAAAGATGGCACAACATCAAGATGTTCACAAAATGAATAATTCTACTTAATTTTCCTAATTGTAATACACAAATTCATCACAAAAATGAATAATTCTACTTAATTTTTCTAACTGTAATACACAAACTGCTTCATAAAATGAATAACTCTACTTAATTTTTCTAACTGTAATACACAAACGTACCGTACATCATAAGTACAACATAATTGTAATACACAAACACGCAAGATTACATCATATATAGTTTTTGAGCAAGTCCTTTTTGACCTTTTTCTTAAATGTATACATTGATTTTTCATTTTTAACATCACTCTCCAGAGCATTCCACAATCGAATTCCCTGAATTGAGGTAGACCGTCCTTTTAAGCTGGTTCTGAATTGTGGTTTGATGAATATCTCTGTCCCTTTGAGATTGTAATAACTTTGTCTTTTTATAAAATTTCTTTGGATATTTAAAGGTAATGTGTTATTATGAGCCCTATACATAATTGATAAAATACTATATTCTACCAATTCCTGGAATTTCAATAAGTTTAGTTGAATAAACAAGGTGTTTGAAGGGTGAGTGAAATGTTTTCTGGTGATTACTCTTACAGCTCTCTTTTGTAAAATAAAAACAGGCTTTGTAATAGTTTTGCATGCTTTTCCCCAAACCTCAATACAATAGATTAAATGTGGAGCAATGATTGTGTTATACAACATATGTAAAGCTTTATCAATTAAAAAATCCCTGACTTTATACAGTACTGCAATTGCTCTAGCTAGTTTTTTTTAATAGAATTTACATGATGTTTCCATGTCAGTTTGTCATCAATGATAACACCCAGAAACTTCACTTCACTCACTTTACAGATCACAACATCTTCAATTTCAAATGGATCGTCATCAACAATTCCCTTTTTGTTACTGAAAATCATGTAGTTAGTTTTATCTAAATTCAAAGATAATTTGTTTAATTTAAACCAAGTTTGTATTTTTATAAATTCTGTTTTCATCATATCCAAAATCTGTTTTATGTCATTACCCGAACTGAAAAAAGTGGTGTCATCGGCAAAAAGAACACATTTAAGTAGTGCTGACACATTTACCAAGTCATTCACATATAAAATAAACAACTTTGGTCCAAGCACAGAACCCTGAGGAACTCCACAAGTGATATCACGGAGGTCAGATCTAACATCATTTATTTGCACAAACTGTTTCCTGTCCTTCAAATAGCTAGATACCCACTGTAATGCTGGTCCTCTAATACCATATTTATTTAGTTTTTCAAGGAGAATGGTGTGGTCAATGGTATCAAATGCTTTTTTTAGATCAACAAAAACACTAACACAGTACTGTTTATGATCGACAGCATTAGTTATTTGTTCCATTAAATCCATGAGAGCCATTGACGTAGAGTTTTTTTCTCTAAACCCATATTGACTGCTACTTAAAATGTTTTGTTTATCAATAAATTGATCCAATCTGGACACAAATAGTTTTTCTAGAATCTTTGAGAACTGTGGTAATAAGGATATTGGCCTATAATTATTGAATACACATTTATCACCATTTTTAAAAAGAGGAATTACCTTTGCTACTTTCATGTTATCTGGAAATATTCCTGTTGAAAAAGATAAATTGCATATATATGTAAACGGTTCAATAACATAACTTATTATTTCCTTTACGAACATCATATCCATGTCCACCCAGTCTTTTGATCTCTTGTCTGAGAGATTTTTTACCATTTTCATAATTTCCTCTTTGTTAGTTCCACTAAGAAAAATACTGTTGGTGCAACTTTTAATTGAATGACACACCTTATTATCTACTTTTGGTATTTTAGCTGCAAGGCTTGATCCAATATTTACAAAATATTGATTAAATTCATTTACGATATCATTCTCATCATGTATTTCTTTGTCATCTTTCACAAAATATTTTGCAATGTTCGTTTTTGCTTTATGACTTTTTAGAACATCATTTATTACTCGCCATGTTGTTTTAGTGTCACCATTGCTCTTGTTTAATAAATCACTATAGTATTCTTTCTTGCATCTTCTTATAATCATTACCAATTTATTTTTATATTTTTTATATTTTTCTTCAGCTTGTTGTGTTCTCGTTTTTAAGAAACATAAATACAAGTTATTTTTTTTTTTACAAGCATTTCTCAACCCTTTAGTCATCCAAGGTTGGTCAACAATATTTCTTTTTCTACGATTTCTTTGCACACAATTCTTTTCATACAGAGCTTCTAAAATGTTCATAAATTCATCATATGATCTGTTAACATCATCAATATACACGTCCTTCCAGTTTTGCTTCTGTAAATCATCTTTTAATTGATCCATAGCTTTTTTTGATGTGTTTATTATTTTTTTCTTAATTGTAACTTCTTTTGTAATGTTTTGATCATTTCTGTAGATAGTGAAAACTGGTAAATGATCACTTAAATCAGTTGTTAAGATACCACCTGTCATATCCCCATTTGTTATATTTGTGAAAATGTTGTCAATTATCGTAGCACTATGAGTTGTAATTCTTGTTGGTTTTGATATTAACGGATAAAGATTTAAACTATACATTGAATTTAGAAATGTGCTGATGTTATTTGAATCTGTTTTATTTCCCAGGTCAATATTAAAGTCTCCGCACAAGAAAACTTTTTTATTTAAACTCTTTTCCAGTAGTTGTATGATTTTATCGGTGAATATTTCTATATTTGATCCTGGTGATCGATATACACAACTTATGGATATGTTTTTAGCATTTTCGTTTAATATTTCTATTGTTATTATTTCCATAAGATTGTCAACAATTATTGACATTTCTTTAATTATTCTACACTTTATTTCATTTTTGACAAATAGAGCTACTCCACCACCTTTTTTATTGTTTCTGTTTAAATGATATAATTCATATCCTTCGATGTGAACATTATTTTTGTTTTCATCATTAAGCCATGTCTCTGACAGTGCTATTAATGTAAAAGTTCTGTTTAACTGTTTTAAATAATCTGTTATTTTGGATATATTTGCATTTATACTTCTACTATTGATGTGAATAATAGAGAGATCTCCATTTGTTATATTGATGTTATTAAACTTTTCTTCATTATAGTATTCACAGTCTTTTATAGCAGGATAAAAGTTTGCATCAACCATATCTTCAACATTATATATTTTGAATTCTGAGTCTTCGTTTGTTGCTGTCATGTTTTAATCTATTTGTTTGTTTGTTCATTTCTGTTAATTTTGTGTATGAACATGTGATAGTGATTGGTGATTTGTCATTTTTGAGCTCATTTGAATGTTTCTAAGTCTTTCAGTTCTTTTATTATTTTAGGATGAGAATTTTCATCTACTTTGATCCAGATGTTTCCGTTTCTTGTCCAAGTTTTTTTTATTTTTCCATTATTTTTCAACAACCTTGCTGCATGTGCAATGTTTGCGTTTTTTTTAGTTAGGTGTTCATTCATGAAGACCCTAGTTTTTGCGAGTTTCTTTGACTGCATCATTACCCTGTTTCTTTGATTCCTTCCAATGAATCTCACGACTACTGACGGTTTAAGTTTGTTAGCTCTATTGGGCAGTGTGTAACAGGTGGAAATGTCATCACGTTTAATGTCAATGCCTTTGTCACTTAAGAAAGTGACTACCTGATTCTCCAGAGACTGCAGTTGTTCTGGTGGTCCGTCTTCAGTCGTGGTAACGTCTGCAGTTACTTCTGCATATGTTCGGCGTTTAAGCTCGAGTCCAGAAATGACCATGTTCTCGCCTCTTATGTATTGTTCCATGTCCTCACACTTTTGTTCCAATTGAGCTAATCGTTCTTCTCTGATGACCTCCTGAGCTTTCATTTGTTTCATCTCCTCTACCAGTTGATTAAAGTTTTTTTGCTCAGCTCTCAGACTTGTAAGTTCCTCAGTGAGAACGTTTACTGCATTTTTCAATTCCTCCATTAACTCCAAATTTTTATCCACCGATTTTTTACTCGCCGACTCCTGTTTCTGCTGCTCCGATTTATTTTTTTTACTAGGACTCATCACGCCTGCTTCTTCTGATCTGGATACAGAAAATCACTGTTCCACAGCAACTCGCTCGCCGATCTGCTCACGTCCGCAGCAACTCGTTCGCTGCTCTGCTCCCATCCGCAGCAATTCGCTCGCTGCTCTGCTCATGTCCAACAGTAATCAGCTTGCTTCCCGTCCAACAGCTACTCGATCGTTGCTCTGCTTCAGATCAGCAGTTAGTTCAGAACTCACGTTTCAGCAGCCTGCAGCAATCCCCTGGCTCGCCCACGGCGCACGGCTCAGCTCGAAGCCCCAGGTGGCGTCCACGGCTCACGGCGCTCGGCTCAGCTCGAAGGTGGCGTCCACGGTTCACGGCCCACTCGTGGCTCTCGGATCAGCTCGAAGCCCCAGGTTGCGTTCACGGCCCCCTCGTTGCGCTCGGCTCAGCTCGAAGCCCGAGGTGGCGTTCACGGCTTTCGGCTCTCACGCCAGCCTGTAGCAACAGTCCCAACTCCGTGGTGTTTTTCCGCATTAGCCTTTATCAGCAGCACATGGCTAGCGTTAGCTTGTAGTCTGAAGCCACCACTCCCAGCTTTGTTGTTTTCTTTCGCTGCAACAAAGCACCTCCAGCGTGCCGGCCCGCGTTTCTTCGTAACAACCAGCGTATTTTTCCGGTTTATTTGTTAACGAAGCCCGCAGCTCCGCAGCTACGGCACCCGGTTACGGTGACCCAGCTCGGTTAGCTTTGATTAGCCCGGTAGCTACGCTTGGCTAACTCTCGGCAAAAACTCACGGACATGTTGGCTTGTAGATTCATAATTCTGGATCGCATGCTCCAGTCCAAGTTCCGCAGCTTTTTCAGAGCTCCTCTCTGCACATCCAGCGCTAAAAACTGCGAGTACAAGCTCTCCAAATACTCCTTTTGGAGGTACTGGCAGGAGCCCGACTACAAACGTACAAATGATTATTATCAATCAACAGAGAGTATGAACTGCTTCGATCACGTTTATAAATCAACTGAAAATATCTTAGTGTCAGTTAAGTTTGTGGAAATGTTCCCAAGAGGTTTCTCTCTCTCTCTCGCTTTACAACAAACATGTCTTATTTGTCATGTTTGCAGAGTATCAGTCATCTTTCCAGAAGATGTTGTTTCAGCTGGTGTGGCTCTGCTTTGCTGAAAGTATTTAACTCCTTACAGTTGAAACAAAGAACAACCAAACCCAGATCAACAGCTCCCTCAAGCTTCCCGTTTCGTTCGACGTTCATTGAGCTAAATGAGTAGATGTCTGCCCGCCACCTCCAGCAGCACCCCTCTCCTCCTGCGCTGTACAGGAGAAGATGCATCTTCCAGAGGGAGTTGTTTCTCACCTCGGTCTATGTTAAGACAGGAGTGTCCGTTTCTCTTGCGTTCTCCATCACTTTCTTTCTGTCTCTCCCATTATTCTTCAGTCTTTTCACACCCCCCACCCCCGTCGCCTTGTTTTGAGCTTCTGGTTCCCAGAGGCAGACTGCTCATCCCTCAATAGCTCCAGCTGGCTCCCTGCAGTGCTGAGCTCTGTCCTGCACCACTCAATTACTCCCCTCCATAAAGACATGCGGACGGGCTGGGATGTACATGCACACACACACACACACACACGTGCACCCATGCCAATAAACCCTCGCTTGACGCTGCACACTGTCAGAACATCACATCTGTTTGTGCACACTTGAGTTCATCAGCCAGCAAAGCTTCTTTCGCAGGTTCATTGGGATTCTCTTGTTTTCTCACCAACTCAAATGAACTTAAAGCCAAACTTTTCCTGTTTTTTTCTTGTTTGGTTTGGTTGTTTAGTTCACACTAACCTTGCTTCTTTCATTGTATTGGATCCCCCACTCATCCTATTGGCTTTTTCCTTTTCCGCCTCTCACTGTGCATCCACAGGCGGTAAATGAGAGTGCACCACAGACTGGCTCACCTACTTGCTTTTCTGCTGCTGTTCAGCAGAAATCAGTGTGGCACAGAGTCACACACAGTACATCAAGATCACCAATAAAGGGCTGTAAAGAATGACGGTCCAGTTCAGACACTCCCAGTTTGGTTAATGTTGGGCAGAAGCATAGCTAACCATCATTTCCATAGATTTATTTTAATTTTTCTGTAGATTAGCAATTCGTTAAGGTAAATGTTATGTTTCAGGCAAAATAATGGTGGATTTGATCTGCTCAATTTGTTAGACTATACGGCATGAAAAACAAGACTTTCTAGAAATTTTTACATCCATCCATCCAGGGCCGGCCCATGGCATAAGCAAACTAAGCAGCTGCTTACGGCCCCAGGACCACTAGGGGGCCCCCTAAGTGGAATTGGGGGGGTAAGTTCAGCTTTTGCAAATTGTTGCGTATATTTACATAGTTTTAAGAACTAATTATTCAACTAAATTTATTTTTAAACCATTTTACGTGGTTTAAAGTAATTGTTTATTGACATTATTTAAGTATTTCCTTGAGATTTAATTTTAATTTTATTTTGTCTATTTTTGCACAATTTAAATTATTTTATGCATCTAATTTATTTTATCTGTTTGTTGTTGATCTTGCACTACATACAAATTATTTTGAACATTACTGCAGCAGTTCTTTGGAACCAAAGATAATAAACCAGATGACACTTTTGATGTAAAGTTCATTGCATGCTGTCGTTTTCTTTTGTCACTTTTAGTACCACTACCGGTAAATGTATGCATATAGGATCATGTACTGTAAACAGGGCTGTCAGAGTTGCAATGAGTTTATGTTAGGTGGGTGAATGATCTTATCATCTGACTGTTGATTGCAGTAATACACATTATTAGCAGAAATAGAGGGTCCCAAAATAATGCCCCTTTTCCACTTGGTGGCCCGGGTCGGATGTGACGTCTAATTTGCGTGCCAAACGTGCGTTGGACAGCATTTCCACCTCACAAGAGCAGGGTCCAGGCCGGCTGGCCCCGAACCGTGGGTAGGAGGCTGGACTGAGTTTGAGGAAGTGGCTGCCGCGAGGGAGCAAACACCGAAGGACTTTACAAGATTAACATGGTAAAAACAATTATTTGTATTTAAAATTATAGCAAACATGTGTCTTAAGCCGAACTATTCCTTAATAATTTCACGTTGTTGTCAAAACGGCAGGATTTAAAAAAGTAGTTTCGCCATGTGCACGCGCGCCCCCGCGCGCGCACGTGAGCCGTCTTTATTTCTATAATGTAGCTAAATAAACGCTTTAAAAAATATATTTCATAGCTGACGTTATATCAAGAGGGTGCTTGAGCTTAACAGTTCCTTAATAATTTCACGTTGTGGTCAAATCAGCTGGATTTAACAAAGTAGGTCGACACGTGCACATCACATGCACGCGCGGGTGGGGTCGATCGGCGTTCTTTCTTTTAAATGTAGCTAAATAAAAGCTTAAAAAATATATTTCATAGCTGGCTTTATACCACGAGGGTTCCTCAGGTTAACAAGTCCTTAATAATGTCACGTTGTGGTCAAATCTGCTGGATTTAAATTGATTTGTTTTGACTAATTCCAAACCTGTCACATGTGCTTCGAAAATAAATTATTAAAAAATCGAATTTTAATTCAAATAACTCCAACAGCTTACAGTATGTACATGAACATGTTGTGATTACATTTTGTTAGTTTGAAAAATATCTGCTTTGTGGTTTCTGAGATATAAGATATGTGTTAAATACTAGTAGAAAAAAAAAGCTAGGTCGACACACTTATGTCTATAAAAAATCGAATTTTAATTCAAATAACTCCAACAGCTTACAGTATGCACATAAACATGTAGTGATTACACTGTGTTGGTTTGAAAAATATCTGCTTTGTGGTTTCTGAGATATAAGATATGTGTTAAATACTAGTAGAAAAAAAAGCTAGGTCGACACACTTATGTCTATAAAAAAATCGAATTTTAATTCAAATAACTCCAACAGCTTACAGTATGCACATAAACATGTAGTGATTACACTGTGTTGGTTTGAAAAATATCTGCTTTGTGGTTTCTGAGATATAAGATATGTGTTAAATACTAGTAGAAAAAAAAAGCTAGGTCGACACACTTATGTCTATAAAAAAATCGAATTTTAATTCAAATAACTCCAACAGCTTACAGTATGCACATAAACATGTAGTGATTACACTGTGTTGGTTTGAAAAATATCTGCTTTGTGGTTTCTGAGATATTTGATATATGTATATATATCTTACATATATCTTATAAAATATATCTACATATAAAACAGTTTCTAGACTGAATTACCGGTAACCATGTTTTTCTTTTTTTTACAGTTAAGACGAAGAAGTCAACACCAGAATTTATCAACTTGTGTCTTCTGGAGGAAGCCCATGAGACAACAGGAAAAAAATCATTTAGGTGGATGCAGTATTTATTTTTGTGCTTTTTTCACTTCTTAGTTTTCATAATAAACATTTTATTTCTTAAGTGGTGTCATTGAACAATAATTTCCTAAACATATTTTACAATGTTAAGTGTGTACAGTATAGTGTTTGTTTAAAAACATACTGGAAGTTAAGAATATTTTCCATTTGCATTTGACCTTTAAAGAATCATAAGAAAAAGATTATTAGATTTGAACAGCCATCCATCCATCCATCCATCCTTCCTGATGTCGTGTCATGAGTAGTGCAGCAGCTTTTGCCAGGATGCACAGATGTCAACATGAACCCATCCATCCATCCATCCATCCTGATGTCGGGTTGTGGGTGCAGCAGCTTTTCCAAGGATGCACAGATGTCAACATGAACCCATCCATCCATCCATCCTGATGTCGGGTTGTGGGTGCAGCAGCTTTTCCAAGGATGCACAGACGTCGCCATCAACCCCGATGAAGCTGTTCTTGGATGCCCAAACGAGTTTCCTGATCAACAAACATTTAATTATTAATACTTTGTTTTTACGTTTAAAGAAACATGCTTTTAATGTTTATGGGACAGTTTAAACCAAATTATCCATTTGCATTTGACTTTGAATTATCCCTGACAAAATATTACCGTTTAAATTTAATGAAATACAAACATTTAATATTACAGGGCCAATTGAAACCTAATTAATTCCTAATCTGTACCTTACTGTAAAAATAGTTTAACTGATTACAGGGCAGTGCGATCAATGTGTTAAGCAATGTTAACAGGAACCTTGTACATATATGAGAATAATCTTTATTATAAAGAAAAAAAATGGAAAACACAGGGGTTTAAAACAAGCTGAAAAGGCAATAAAGTAAGATTAGAGCATTAAATAGCTCAAGGGACATTACCGCCAACAGGTGGTGAGACAAGGTCCTGCAGGGTGTTCTTCTTCTAATGTTTAGTGGTGGCTAGTAAATAGCTTGAGGTAACACTACCGCCACCACGTGGTAGGACGAGTGAGATTCTACACCCCGCCCACAGAAGGGCTGCAGTAGTGAATGGAGACAAACCTACATGTGAGCCGAGCCGAACTGAACCAGACCAGACCAGACTGAGCCGCTCTGGGCCGAGCAAGTGGAAAAGGGGCATAAATGTCGCTTAGGGCCCCATGGAGGCTGCATCCATCCATCCATCCATCATCTTTACCCGCTTCTTCCTTTTCGGGTCTCGGGGTCACTGGTGCGCATGTCCAGCCGTCACTGTGGAGAGACGGGGACACCTCCATGTCTCCAGTCCATCACAGGGACACACGGAGAAAAACGAGACAAACAACCATTCACTTTCTTACTCACACCTAGAGACAATTTAGAGTTACCAATCAGTCTAACATGCATGTTTTTGGTCTGTGGAAGGAAACCGGAGTACCTGGAGAAAACCCACGCATGCACAGAGAGGACATGCAAACTCCACCCAGAAAGGCTCCCCGGGTGGGATTTGATCTGGTGAACTTCTCGCTGAGATGCAGCAGCTCTACCAGCTTCACCACCGTGCCACCTTTGGCTCAGTATCTGTTCACAAACTGTTGCTGTCGTAGTAAAACAGAACATGTTTTTTTTTTTACCTTAACTATAAAAACAAAGAAAAAGTTGCAATTTATATTCTTCCATTCTTATACTTGATGCCTGAAATTATTTCATCACATACTTTTTTTACAAGTTTTTACCTCTGTTGAAAGAAGAAATTTTACCAACTAATTTTTTAGACACCCTTAAACATTGGGGTGATAATAAGCCTTATTCTGTTTTGTTCAATTCAAAAAGTAATTATTGAAGTTTGGAGTGTGCATGAGAACTATAAAGTCCGAAGGCTTACAGCAGCTAAATAATTGATGTTAACTTGTCATAAAAAATAGTTTTCTGTGATCCGTTGCTTGTTTCCTTTTTATGTTTATATGGCAACACGTCCCATGCAAAATTCAGTTTGTATTCATAATGCAAGAGCCTGTGTGGCCTCTTGTTGATTTAAGTCAACTGTAGCATCTGAACTATTCGAAAATAAAAATAATCAAAACATCTATTAGAAAGAATACACAAACACTTTCAGATACACTCAGCTGTGTCTCCTCCCTGCAACACACTTAACAAACTCCCATGTGCAAACCCACATGCACACGCAGCCCGCTCCGCCGCAGCAACAGGGGAAACAAACATCGTTTCTCACCCCGTCTGCAGCACTTACACTCACATTAGACGCCAACCGCTGCGTCTCTCAAAGCCACAGAATATAATCTATTAAACACAAAAGCAGCAGCAGTTTAGTGTCAGACGCAGAGCAACACTGAGCCGTGCACACTACACTGTATCTGCAGGTTTTTATTTAGCTTAATGAGCACTCCTGCTGAGAGTATCCCACACCAAATGTTGTTTACATGAACACAGCCTTTTGCAGCTCTCCTTTTCTACAGTATTTTTTTCAGCATCTTGAGATGTCCCATAAGTTGGGGAGCTATTTATAGTCCTGAGGAGCTTCTGTGTGCTATAGGTGGACAATGACAGAAAAGCAAGATGTGTAATAAAACACTCACAATATTGTGGATGTTCATGAAGCATCAACACGATTGTGATCCATTTTTCTTCTGTACATTTTTCAGCGTGTTTCTCGTCTCGCAGTTTTCAATGAATTTCAACAAATTATAAATCAAAACGTTCAGCTCTTTTAGAACAATCCTGCTATGACTTTTGGTATTGGTGCAGCTTTGGATTTTTGAAATATTTAGCCTTTTCTGCCACTTTTTTTTTCATAGAAAATGAATTGAGCTCATTTTACATCCTTCAAATCTTTAGATCTGTTTGCAACCTTTTACTGCTTCTTTCACATTTTTCCCCCCACGGTTCAGCTTATTTCAGCTTCCTTGTGCAAATTTAAACACCTTTTCAGCTACAAAGTAATTTTAGCTGTTTTTCAGCTGTTTTGTGCGCCTTTCTTTCTGCTAACTACAACATTTTTGTGCTTTTTCTAACTTATGTCTGCTAATTACAGCTTGTTCTGCTCCTTTCAGCTTATTTCTGCAAGTTTCAACTATTTCTGCTTTTTCAGCTACTGTTTAGCTGTTTTATGCTAATTTGATATTTTTTCTGAAAATTCCACTTTTTTGCACTCATTTGCACTTTTTCCAGTCTAATTCAGCAAGAATGAGCTCTCTCCACTTCCTTTTGATAATGTGTTTCCTTTTGCTTTTTATTTGTTTTTGTTTTTTTTTTCAGATTTTTTTTGCAAACCACCTTTTTTAAAGGCAATTTCCACTTTTCTCTGCTCATTTCTGCTTGTTTCAGTAAACATGCACTCTTTCTGCTTTCTTCTGCTTATTTAATCTTGTTCTACATTTTCAACTTATGTTAGCTTTTTCAGGTAATTTCCACTGTTTTCAAATAAATCCAAGTTTTTGTGAGAATTTCTGCTGCTTTCAGCCTAATTTCAGCCTGTTATGCTCCTTTCAGCTTTTTAGCTTTTTCTATTCAGCTACTTTTCTATGCTTTTTAGCTGTTTGTTTAGCTAATTCCCCTTTTTTAAATCTTATTTCAGCTCATTCCACTTCCTTCCAGTAGCTTAAGCTTCTTTCGGCCTTTTCAACTACTTTTCAGCAATTTTTTGCTAATTTCAGCTTTTTAGCTAAATTCCTAATTGTTGTGACCATTTCTGCTTAATTAAACTAAATTCAGCCAATATGTGTTCTTTCTATTTTCTTCTGCTAACTCGGGCTTGTTCTTCCAGTTCAGCTACTTTTAAACATGCTTTTAGCTAACTTCAGCAAGTTCTTCAGCAATAAGCTTTTGCATTTTTGCAGGAACGTTTTTTGAATTTTGCAAAAATGTCAAAAGGACACAAAGGACTGTGGGTGTTTGGATTCAATATACAGCAATGTCCTGCACAGATCTGATGTGGTGGCAATATTCCTCTTCACCAGTTTTGTTCCTTGTCATGATGCCAGTAAGAGGGTGAGGACACCAGTTTGTCATTGTCATGTCCATTTAGAATACAGGCAGGTTGATTATGGACTACGGTAAGTCTATTTTTAGCAAGTTGACTAAGAAGAAGAGGACACAGGGCATGTGAGAGACTGAAAAAGACTTCTGCAGGTCTGTGTTTATGCTGTATGCAGGATGCCTGTCTGTCTCACTTTTGACACATGCCGTTATAATTACCAGACCGTCATTAAAACGACTCGGTGCGAGTGCCTGGCAGGCTTCTTTATAGCCTGGTTTAATCTATGACCGGTTCACATCTCATTATAAATATGGTAATGGATCTCCTTGAAAAGATTAGGGGATAGAGTGGTTGATGGTGATAGTCAAAGCTGTTTAAGATTTTTAAAATCAGAGAAAGTAGAGGACGTGGGGAGGCAGGGTTGTCGAGTGCTGTCATGTGCAGAAGCTGTAAGTCAGAATAGTATTTCAACGTACATTGTAGCATTTATGTGAATTATTGAAAGAAAACATGATCAATTATTTATTTTTACAGCATATAGTGTAAAAGTCTGTGCAACTATAGAAACATTCTTACAACTTTAATTTGTTGTCTGTTTTTATAGTTTCTCCTGCAGTAATGAAACACATCCAACAATTGGACTTTTAATCTATCAAAAAAAAAAGTGAATAAAAAAACCATTCAGCTGGGCTTCACTACTAAAACAATTATTTTCTTCTTTCTTCCTTTTCTTCCACAATGATATTCATAAAAAACAACCTGCTGAGTCGACAGACAAACAGGTTACATTACAGAATAAACTGACTTCCTATAACGTCCCCCCAAACCAAGTTTTTTTTTTCAACAAAAACAGTACAGTACTGGTAAATGTCAGGATGTCGTGTGTTCAAGGAAGGAGATGCTTATATTTTCAGGAAATAAGTTATTGAAGGCTCATTAGAAAATGCATCCCACTGTTGGCTCCAGACACCAGAAAACAGCAATCTTAGTTTGTTCCATCCTTTTCTCAAGGTGAAATAAAAAGATTTATGCTTCAGCAGGCAGGATTAGCACGTCAAAGTTCAACATAATCTGTAGCTAACATCTGCAGAACATTTTTATCCAACTTTCCGCTCAGAGTTTTTTTTTCTTTCAGCTATCCACCCATGTCAAAACTACTTAATCCCGTCAGCTACCCCCACAACCCTTCATACACACTCCGACACTGAGACGCACACATCACCCCCTAAGGTGAGAGAAATCTTGCTTCTATCATATTATTGCACTTCATTAGATTTGTTCATTAAAGAAGGCTCATAAGTAATGACTTTTTCACACCCCATGACTGCCAAATAGATTAAAGTATTGATAATTGCATTAGTCCTGTGATGAATATGTAAAAAGTCAAGAAGCAGAGTGGGTGTGTTTAATATTGAAGAATTAAAAAGGTTTTATGTAATTTAAGCTTCAATTCCTTGTAGATTTTTTCCATTTTAATTCAGCATGTCTGCACAGAGAGAAACAGACAGCATGTCATCATGGCAGAAAGCAATAAGGGACGAAGATAAACAGACAAGAAAGACGCACACTCATATAATATGAATATACTACATTTTCATCATTTGAATTTCCACAAGTTCTGCCAACTAAATTTTGCTGCAGTTCACAACAGCATCATTGACTGGATATATTGATCAGTACTCTCCGCCTCAATAATACTCCACTGCAGATATTTTAACCTGCCTGGTTATAACATCAATGTTAGGTCCTGTACACTGAAATCCTGCTGCAATAAATGCTCTATTAGTGATGTTGGCATCGCGTCAATGTTTGATTTGGATGGGTAGTAATCTGTGTAAGATATCAAAATGATCTAATAAAAAATAAAATGTATTATCAGGAATTATAATATTAAAGGACAATGAGAAGTGAAGTAGTGTGCCCGCTTTCACAGCAGGGGTGTCCAAATGTTTTCATATCTGTGCCAAAACTATCCAGATGAAAGGACTCATGGGCCACAAAAATGTGAATTTAACTCTCAACGTGAATGAAATTTGGAGAAAGGACAAAAGTTTTCTTATTTTGGAAGAGAAAAAGTTTAAAATTATTGTCAATCCAAAACGCTAAAAGCCTCATAAACACTAAGTTTATATTTTTTTGATTAACAATAAATTGATTTACCGGTATTTGATTTGTTGGGTCTATGTTTGTTGTTTTCTTGTGTTCGGAAAGTTCATTTTAATCTGTTTTCTGCAACAAAAGTGTAATTTGAGTAAGTGTCGTTTGAGTAGAGGGTTGATCAGCCTTTTGGACCTTAGACGGCCCAAAATGCTGATGGAAGTTCTGAAAAACCATCCAGGTGTCAGTTGCTACAACAGATGCATAGAAGGTTTGATAAAGTATACACTCGTNTCTGACCAGGAAATAGAAAAGTCGCACAATCAAAACAGAAAAACCAAAGATGGAACCACTGACAGCAACAAAGGTAACTGATTGCCTTTGTGCTGATTGATATTCTTTTCTCCTAGTCTGAACTTCATAACATCACACTCCAGGTCAGGATGATATGTTTTCTGCTGCTCACTTGCCGCTGAACATACCGGTAGCTGATGTAAACTTGACTGTCTAGGATTGCCTATTTAAATGTGATTTGACCTACCGTAGATTTAAAAAAAAAATTGTATTTCACAGAAAATATAAGACAATGCATAGCAATGGTCTTCTTTTTAATTTGTTCTGCTCTGCTTTCTGGAGTTTTTATTAAGGTTCATCATTAAGGATTTTATGTTTTATCTATTAAAGCTGTGTTTAAAAGTTTGAGCATTTTTGTGTCAAACTGACAGGAAGTAACAATAGTCTAGGGAAAATATGACTCGCATGGGGGTTAGCTAAATTTCATTAGGAGTTCACTACTTTACTCTGGAAACCTGTAATAAAACCTCAACGTGAGGCAGCATAGACTGATATGGAAAAAAGTGCCTTTATCTACTTAATTTGGTAAATCATTTCTGTAAGGACTTCCTAAGTATCGCTGATAACTTATCAGAAAAGTACTGTGAATTTGATTGAAATTCCTATTCCTCACTCATTTTCTTCTTTTCTGTATCTGTACTTTTAGTGAGTTTCATTCTTCGTTTTCTTGGGTTTCCGTGCCTACTCAAATCAATTTAGATAATTTGACCTTCTCTTGTTTACTGAGCATAAGAAGGTTTATGAATAGAGGAGGCAGGGACTAAACATAGCTGAGTGAAAAAAGAAGTCCCTGATCTTTAGAAGTGTGAGAGGGAGTTCTGAAATTGCAGAGGGAGTTCAGTGTCTGAACTTAATCATTTCAACAGCCTGGTTTGATTTCCCCTCTGTCCCTTCCTCTGTCTTTAGTGGATGGTCTGGCTTACTCTGCTCTGCTGAAAAATGAGCTTCTAGGCGCAGGCATTGAAAAAGTCCAGGACCCTCAATCTGAGGATCGTCGATTGCAGCCCTCTACGCCTGCCAAGAGAAGCCTATTTAATGTAAAACAGACAACGTCGCTAATATTTTCTTTGTTCATATTTGTGACATTTTTCTTGGATTAGTAATCAGCTGCTTGTGTTTTGTAGTATTCTATAAGTACTAAGAGGTCTTTGCCAGAAGAAGATGGAAATTCAGTTTCTCCATATTCTTTATCACCTGTCAGTAGTAACAGGTAAATATATTTTGGTGTTAATTAAATAATGTTTGTTTGTTTGGGCAAAAGTATTATGTTTGTCACTCGTGTGTTCTGCATTGCAGTCAGAAATTACTACGGTCACCAAGGAAGCCTACACGTAAAATTTCCAAGATTCCTTTCAAAGTTCTTGATGCTCCAGAGCTTCAAGACGACTTCTACCTCAACCTGGTGGACTGGTCCTCCTTAAATGTGCTCAGTGTTGGACTGGGTACCTGTGTTTACCTGTGGAGTGCCTGTACCAGCCAGGTGTGTGCAGCCTGGCATACAGTACAATATTTTCCGCCGCTGCACCGCGTACAGTACAATATTTTCCGCCATTGCGGCGCTACTTTATGACTTTTACAACGTAAAACCGGTCCATCCGCTGTATTCCGCATTCCGTTTACGACGTAAAACCGCGTTCACAGTACAGTACAGTATTCCTCCACCGCTGCACCGCGTACAGTACAATATTTTCCGCTGCTGCACCGCATACAGTACAATATTTTCCGCCGCTGCACCGCGTACAGTACAATATTTTCCGCCATTGCTGCGCTGCTTTACGACTTTTACAACGTAAAACCGGTCCATCTGCTGTATTCCGCATTCCGTTTACGACGTAAAACCGCGTTCACAGTACAGTGCAGTATTCCTCCGCCGCTACGTTTACGATGTAAAATGGGTCCATACGCCGTATACCGCATTCCGTTTACGATGTAAAACTGCATTCACAGTACAGTGCAGTATTCCTCCACCGTTGCACCACGTACAGTACAATGTTTCCCGGCGCTGCTTTACGACGTTTACGACATAAAACCGGTCCATCCGCCGTATTCCGCATTCGGTTTACAATGTAAAACCACGTTCACAGTACAGTGCAGTATTCCTCCGCCGCTACGTTTACGGCGTAAAACCGGTCCATCCGCCGTATTCCGCATTCCGTTTACGACGTAAAACCGCATTCACAGTACAGTGCAGTATTCTTCCACCGCTGCACCGCGTACAGTACAATATTTTCCGCCGCTGCTTTACAATGTTCACAGCGTAAAACCGGTCCATCCGCCGTATTTCACATTCCGTTTACGACATAAAACCGCATTCACAGTACAGTGCAATATTCCTCCACCGCTGCACCACGTACAGTACAATGTTTCCCGCCGCTGCTTTACGACGTTTACGACATAAAACCGGTCCATCCGCCGTATTCCGCATTCGGTTTACAATGTAAAACCACGTTCACAGTACAGTGCAGTATTCCTCCGCCGCTACGTTTACGGCGTAAAACCGGTCCATCCGCCGTATTCCGCATTCCGTTTACGACGTAAAACCGCATTCACAGTACAGTGCAGTATTCTTCCACCGCTGCACCGCGTACAGTACAATATTTTCCGCCGCTGCTTTACAATGTTCACAGCGTAAAACCGGTCCATCCGCCGTATTTCACATTCCGTTTACGACATAAAACCGCATTCACAGTACAGTGCAGTATTGCTCCGCCGCTGCACCACGTACAGTACAATACTGTATTCTTCCGCCGCTGCGTCATGACGTTTATGACGTAAAACAGCATAACCCGAGGACTACCTGTATTCTTAAACTGCAGCTGTGGGCCGCACAAAATCCCTCCAAGGGCCACAAATGGCCCTCGAGCCGTACTTTGGACACCCGTGCCATACATTTACATCTTTTAAGCTCCATGACTGAATTTAAAACTCAGCTTTAATGAAACTTTTTAAACAATGAACTTTGTTTTAGTTATTTATTAGATAATCTAATGCATTATCATTCTCTACTGTCACTCATGTATAACGTTTTATTTTTTCCAAAACTTTCTGCTGAATACCACGTGCCTTCCATACTTCAGTGTTAAATTTTAATTGTCACAAAGACAAAAATGTGCCTTTGTGGAAGTAAACTGTCCCAGTGAAGTCAGAAATAGGAAGAGAAACAAGAAATGTATTTATCTTTTGTAACTACGACTATCTTTTCTCTTTGTTCTTCCAGTAATTTGTGTTTTCAGATGAGTGAGCAGTGTATCCCTCTGAGAATCGTTTGCTGTGCGGTGAGCAGACCTTGTTTCATTTGGAGACGAGCATTTCAAACTACGGTACATTTCATGAAAACATTTACCAGCCATGAGTTTTTTTAAATTTAATTTTATCGTATGTAAATAACTTCTCCACTTCCTTTAAATATTGAAGGGTTCTTCTCTCATTTAAACCCTTCAGAAATGCAGATGTGTCACTGACCATGGCTGTGACTTGTGCACAAAACAAAGCCCCACCGTTTTAATCGTTTCCAAATGGCAACATTTTTCATTGTCTTTCAGTTATTGTCTTTATTACAAATGGTTTGCATTTGTATTCATGTGCTTTCTTTGATTTTTAATTCCTGTTTTTTAATTTGTTGAGACTTCTGCCTGCTGGCTGCTTTAGTGTTGGGTTTGGATCCGTCTTTTGATAACTTGCACATTTTTGTTATTCTTTCCTCTTTGTGAGTTTTTACAGAACAAACAAACAAAACAACTGAATCAGTTTAAAATGATGCCTCGTTTCCTTGCGCACATACAAAAAGGCGACAAAATAAACACATTGGTCAAACTAATACTTGAGTAACTATTATCTTCCACCTAACAATTGCTTTATTACAATTACTTTGATTATTATGGATTAATCATAAACGAATCATTAATAAGATCTATAGAGTATGTCTGATGTTGTTCAGTAGCGTGTCCTTCAGCTGTTGTTTTGGCCACGGGTCAGAAAATCATGGCCAGCTACTACTTCTTTGGAGGCCTGTTGCTGTGTGATGGCAGATGAAAGCTGTGGCAGTGACAGACTGAGAAGGTGTTGCTGCTGCTCCTCTACAATTTCCGAGTCTATCACTTTGAGTGGGGGTGGGGGGTGGGGGTTGGGGGGCTGTAAGCCATCCATCTGGCCTTCCTGGAAAAGAATTCAGATGCTCAAATAATACAGTTAAAAAAAATGTGTGAGAACTAACTGCTCTTTATTTAATCACCAAACGATCCTTCATCGCTGTGTGATTTTTTTTCTTATGTATTAGATAAATATTAGTGAGGAAGTAATATTTTTATTTAACTCACTTTGTTATAAAAAGAAGGCGGTATTCATGTAATCTGAGCGCTTTATCAAACTTTTGTTCAACCATTCAAAATAAACAGACATTAACTTATCAAGATGTAATTACTGGCTACATTTCATCCAATCATTATCTTCACCTGCTTTTTCCTTTCCAGGTCACAGGGGTCACTCATGCCCACATCCAGCAGTCACAGTGTGAGAGGCGGGGACACCCTGGACACATTGCAAGTCCATCACAGGGACATATAGAGACAAAAGAGACAAACATGGCTAAATTTGTTTTGTTATTATTTATTTACAGGACAGCACCTGTGTGACAGCACCTGTGTGACAGCACCTGTGTGACAGCACCTGTGTGACAGCACCTGTGTGACAGCACCTGTGTGAGCGGTCGCGGGCGCGCCTTGGCTGCCGCTGCTCCTCGTACTTTTTGCTCCTTGAGCTTTTTTTTATTACTTTCTGCTGTTTTTTTCACCGACCCTTGTTGGCAAAGGTGGGCACCAGACCGCTAGAGAGCGCTAAAGCGCTAATCCGCTTTTAGCTGACCTAAACAATTTGTCAGCGTTACAGCAGATTGACTAACTTTTATAATTCATAAGCGGATTTGTGCTATTTTTATTTAAAATGCAGTACCGCTAATAACTAATTATCTATCAGTAAAAACTAAATGGTAACGTTATTTTGTCTTCGGCGCGCTGGCTCTCGTAGCTATCGATAGTAGTATCGATCCAACCCATGATGCACGTTGGCTTCAAACTATGGAATGGATTTCCTGAATGGAGGCGTGTCTCATGAACCCAGAGTAACAAGACCCGCCTCACATTCAGGAAATCCAGTTCATAGTTTGCAGGCAGCTACAAGCGTGAGGACTAACTGAGTACTCTGTTGGGCTTGTTTTGGCATTGTTTTGAAAGAGCGGGTTGTTTGTTTATGGATTTTTTTCATGGAACTGGTCACAATTGGTTATGGATTGTTTTCATGGAGCTGGACGCTTGTTTCTGTCGCAAGTTCTGACAACACTGGTGAGTAGCATCTTAGCTAGCAGCTAGCCGACTTTTCATTGTGTCATGTGCGTTGTGTGGAAATATTTTACACTCTACACCGCAAGACAACAACGTTCAATGTTTGCAGAGCTACATAAACACATCTGCGTCACGTTAAACCGCGGTCAAGTTAGTTTTACGCCAGACATTCCATCGAGCTCAGGGGCTTCAGCGGTGTGTTTTTCTTTTTCATGCCGGGATGGGCGCTCTGATTCCGGGCAGCTGTTTCAGCTTCCGCCTGGAGCTCCGTGGCTTCGCATCATATCATAATACAGCTACAATATAAAGCATGTAAAACACTAAAAACAGGAACATGTCTGTGTTGGTTTATGCCAAGAACTTAGCAGATGTAAAGCTATTTAATATTTTATTTAATTTATTTATTCATTCATTTAAAAGAGACAAAATAAAACAAGTTCATCAAAAATAAAACATTGAATGAAGAGTGCAGAAAGAAGAAAAAAATCTTATATCACCCCATTATTTAAAAGAATATATAAAATAACTTTAAACAAACAATCACTTAACTCCATATCTGTAAAATTAACTGAATTATAACCATTTTTGAGTTTGGCTTATTTCAATTGCCTGCTGCAGCCATCTTCAATTCAAATGTATCCAAAAGTTAATCAGCAGTAAAGAAACATCAGTTTACAGGAACCCCTCGAGTTACGTCAGGGATAGGGACCTACGTGTGTGACTTAGGTCGATTTTGTCGTACCTCGCGGACCAAAAACACATGCCTATCGTAGGTCCGCGTTTCTGACATAGGTCGCGGTTATACCGCTAACGGAGCGCCGCACACATATTTAATGGCATGAGACTGAACAAGCAGACATACTAAGGCCATAAACACGCACAGAACTGCACAAAAAAATAAAAAATATAATGTCTTACTTTGAGCCGGTGGCCCCGACTGCCAGGCGGACATTTGCGGCGAGCTCCCGGCCGCAGATGGATCCTCCGCGGCATGTCGGCTCGGTGTCTTCGCCTGTGTTAGCTGCTTTGTTAGCTGCTGTCGTTAGCATGTCGGGCGGCGTTGTGGCCGCCGATCGCGGGGCGATCCGCGGCTGCTCCTCCGGACCTGAGACGTCCACAGAGTTGACCGAGTGTTTCCAGCTCATTTATCCGTATGAGGCAACCCTGATCGGGCACACGGAGCCAGCTGACAGTAGCCTCCGGAGCTCCATTGACCGCAGTACAGTTGTAAAATGGCAACCGGAAGTGGCGAGCGGAAACCGGAAGTTGCGTAAATACGATTAATTTCTTATCAAAACGTAAAATTAATAATTATACTTTATTTATAAAGCCATTTAAAACAACCACAGCTGCAACAAAGTGCTATACACATGAAATTAATAACTTTTAAACACAAAAAAAAAAAAATAATAATAATTTTTTTTTTTTTTTTAATCATATTTTTATTAAATATGATAAAATCGTAAGTCTGAGTTGCCGTAGGTCGCAGGTGTCGTACCTCGAGGGTTACCTGTATTATTTCTTGAAAGATTTTAAAAAATCTGTCCAGAGGGTCATGAGATGTTTTGCTAACAGACCAACACCATTGATTCCAAATAAATAACGTTATAATGTTAAAGAAAGATCTTATGCATTCTAAAAGTCCTTTGCTTATGCTTTTGGAATGAATCTCAGCTACTACCACACCAAATTTTATCTCAATTTTTGTCAAATTGACTGAGTTGTAGTCAATTTTGTGATTTTTAAGTTCAGTTAGCTGTGGCAGCCATCTTGAATTGGATGTACTTTAAAAGTCAACCAGTCGTAGAGAGCCATTCAGTGAATATTTCTTGAACGTTTACCGTATTCGTCGGTGTATAATACGCTCCGGTGTATAATACGCTTTGTCATATTTTTGGAAATAAATCAGAAAAACCCTTAGATAATACGCTTCGGTGTATAATACGCGCTGCCGTGACAGTCTTTTTTATGGCCACTAGATGGCGCCAAACCCATTGAAACTAGTGATACAACCGTGACCTCAGAAACACTTCTCTGATCGCTCTCAGTAATGAACTTTTTGGGAGTTATTCCTGAAGGGACAGTAATACTTTTATTACTTTTAATTTGAATCAAACATTACAAATTGTCATAAAGATAAAGTGTTAGTTTCAGATGTCAGCATTTTATGATAAAAACTGATCTTAACACTACACACAACACTGTTAACCTGTTGGTTTGGTTAAAACAACGTCATTAAAGCGTCACATATGGGACCTATGTTAATGATAATAGCAAAAACAGATATTGTTCATCTGAATATTAATTAGGACAAAAACAAAAGTATCTTCTGAGGAGATTGTCCTGAGCTCAAACTAAAATGAGATAAACAGTGTCACTGAATCTTCACTGCAGGTTTGAGAAGAGAAATCCTTCATGAATAACATTTTGGAATAACATTTGCTATTCAGCATGAATTTAAACAGTTTGAATAAACAGACTACAGGGCGCATTAGCGCCCATAGCGGCCAGAAACTGGTACTGCACCATTTTTGGCCAAAATGAAAAACGGCGAATCAGAGCTAAAAATTGGTCTAAAAATATGGGAAAAAATCCATAGATAATACGCTTCGGTGTATAATACGCAGGATATTCAAATGAGCAATAAAAGTGCGTATTATACACCGGAGAATACGGGTAATCAAAATCTATTCAGTTGTTCACAAGATATTTAGCTAACAGACAGATGCAGAATACAAACATAATTGTTGACTTTTGGAAGCATGTGATGAAAAAGAGACTGGGTGAAAGTAACTACTTAAAAGGTAGTTACACGTTTTGTGTTAGCAGAATTTGCACCGCCAAGAGAAGATTAATGTTCTCTCTACTACAGACAAGTACAGTACAGTGTATACAAATATATGCATGCATGTCCAAAAAGGCAACTTGAGTTAAGTAGGTAAAAATATGGCACTGGGTGTAACATAAAAAAAACTAACAGTCGATGTCAATAAAAGAATATGTTTATTTTACAAAGTGGAAAAGAGAAAAAAACAAACAGGCAAACACAGGGAAGCTTTAAGCTTCAGGGTCTCTAAGTCCAAAACAACAAACAAAACACCCCCTTCTAACTATAAAGAAAATATATTACTAGCTAGAAGTAAACTTAAAAATACAAAGGCTGAGCTCCCTAGCTATCCACAAATCAGGAGAAAACAGGTTAGAACAGAAATGGCAGAGAACCCCTACCAGCTGCTTACCCTGTGAACAAAGAAAAACACAACATTAGTTAGGCACTTAGAAACTTCACCAAAAGTGCTCACAGCAAGATCAGTTAAGTTTAAACAAACCACACAGACAAGATCACAGCAGATCAAGGCCCAGACAAAAGGGACTTGACACAGCTGAGGTGAAGCTCTTTATGGAGCAGCTGATAAGCTGTAACACCAGGCACCTGTGGCAGCCAGGTAGACAGCAAGGTAGACCTGAAACACAGGAAAGGATAAGAAAAGGTGTCTCATGAAGAGAACTCCCCATACTGGAGGTCAGGGACCGTAACAACCGCTAGTTGGCAGTGTAGTGAAAATATTGCATAACTTGCTGGCTACCAATTGTTGAATTTAAATAGCGGTTTACAATTAGCTTCCCCTAATTTTCATAAGACATTAGTGCTTTTGAAATAGCGGACCTAAATAAATTAATAAGTGCTTTTGCAGAACTAATTTTTGGATTAGCGCTACCCAGCACTGGTTGTTGGGCATTTCTACCTTTCTGTGATTTAGTTTTAGAGCAACTATCTTTTCTGACTGCGTTGTGGCTCTGCAGACGTTACACGCTGCCGGTCAAAGCAGATGACCGCTTGTCCTGAGCCTGGTTCTGTTAAAGGTTTCTTCCTTCTAAAAGGGAGTTTTTCCTTTCCACTGATGTCATTGTGCTTGCTCAGGATGGGAGACCATGGCGAAGCCAAGATTTGACTTGTTTGCTGGATTCATTAGATAGAAAACTTTACTAGTCTAACCGGAATTTTAGTGGGAGCTGCTAGCTCCCGCTAGCTCTAGCACGAATTTAGCTTAGAGAACCACGTAGCTGCATTTATTGTTCACTTACCTGCTACCTCTCTCAACTTCCTGTGTCCTCTGGACTGTTCTGGATTCCCTCCTGTACTCCTTCAAGGTAATGCTCGTTCAAGTTACCTCTCTCTGCTTCTTGTATATCTTTTTCGGAGCCGTGGGCCTGCTGTTAGCGGCTAGCTCCGTGCTAGCTTCCATCGGCTCGACAATGTTGACCTACTCCGCTTTGGAGTTGTTTGAACTTAACAACTGCTCCATTCCTCCTTCTGTTTCCACCATCAAACAACTGAGACTTCTGCGTAGACCTCGTTACATCCATAGAAGCTCTCGAAAGAAAACCGTTTATTCTCAAGCGAGCTCTGACTCGATTACTACTGTCTGAACTGAGAGACGTGTTGCACGTGTCGCACCTCGATGTCATCATCAGAACGCTGCATCTGTAGTCCCTTGTAGTCCACAACGCACGAAGTGGCAAGGAAAACGTGGAGTGGACTTCAGTCTGCTTAAACCGGTTCAAAAAGCTCCTATTCCAACTGGTATTAAATTAGAACTTTTCAATGTGCAGTCACTATCCAACAAATCATGTTTAATTCATGATCACATTCTGGAGAAGAACTTGGACCTCATGTGTCTTACAGAAACTTGGCATCCACCGGATGTGTTCAGTTCTCTGAACGAAGCTTGTCCTTCTGGTTACAGCTATCTGCAGAGAGCCCGCAGCACTGGCCGTGGTGGTGGTCTGGCGGTAATTTATCGCAGTAATTTAAAATGGTCTCATCTGGTTTCTCAGGACTTTTCTTCTTTTGAATGTCTGGCCTTCAGCTTCAAAGCCCCACTTCTGATGAATGTTATATTAATATAAAGGCATCCCAAACCACATGTTTCATTTAACTCAGAGATGCATGACCTCCTCACTTTTTTCTGCACCTCCCTTGTAAAGACCATTTTTCTTGGCGACTTAAATATCCACATGGACAATTCCTCTTCACCTCTGGCAACAGATTTTAAGTCTCTTTTGGACTCTCTTAATCTCACTCAACACGTTGACGCCCCTACGCACAGCAGGGGGCATACTCTGGATTTGGTGATTACAGACACTGTACTCATCAATAACTTGTCTGTATATGACCTGGGTGTCTCAGACCACAGGGTCATCTCCCTGGAAGTGCCTTCATCTTCGCCTGCTTCAAACCCAAAACGACCTATCCAGTTCTGTGACTTTAAAAACATTTCCCCTGATGTTCTGTCTGCTGATCTTCACGCCCTGGCCACTGTCAATCATTCATCTGCAGATGACTCTGTGGATTACTACAACAAATCTCTCCGGGAGCTCCTGGACCTACACGCCCCCTTGAAGTCAAAACTGGTGTCTTTCTCCCGTTCAGCTCCCTGGTACACTGGTGAGCTGCGCAGGATGATGGCAACTGGCCGTGCTATTGAGAGACATGTAAAATCATCTGGTCTCTCTGTACATAAGCAGGCATATAAAGAACATCAGAAAGCGTACGCCTATTTTCTTAAAGAAGCACGCTCCAAATATTATTCTAACATCATCAACACCTGCCCAGGAAACTCTAAACAGCTCTTCTCCACAATAACTCGTCTGCTTAATCCCATTAAACAAACTCCTGAGGACTCTGCTCAAAAATGCGACCTGTTCCTTTCGTCATTTAAAAACAAAGTTGACACTATCAGATCTCAGCTCCACAACCTCCCTGTTCTCAGTGTGCCATCTACCCGTCTGCATTCTGGGACCCTAAACAGCTTTGATGAAGTTGTTCAGAGTGAGGTGGAGGCCATCATCAAGAAAATGAAGCCTTCATCCTGCGCCCTGGATCCCTTCCCCTCGTCTCTCATAAAATCCAATCACTCTGCAATTAGCCCATTAATCACACAAATAATAAATAAGTCTGTACAATCTGGTCATGTTCCACTGCCTCTAAAAACTGCCATCATTAGGCCTCTTCTGAAAATCTAATTTGGATCCCGACATTCTTTCTAATTACCGCCCAATTTCCCACCTCCCTTTTCTGTCTAAAGTGCTGGAGAAAGCTGTTGCTGCTCAGCTGTAGGACCACCTACAGCAACACTCCCTGTATGAGAAGTTCCAGTCTGGATTCAGGGCAGCTCACAGTACTGAGACTGCATTGCTGAGAGTTACCAATGATGTCCTCATGGCTGCTGACACTGGTTCTCCCTCCATCCTTGTCCTCCTTGACCTCACTGCAGCCTTCGACACTGTGGACCATAGTATCCTCCTCCACCGTCTTCATGTGGAGGTCGGTCTCTGTGACACTGTCCTGGACTGGTTCAAATCTTTCCTCTCCAATAGGCTGGAATGTGTTAGTCTTGGCAACGCCACGTCCCAGACAGTCTGTGTCTCCTGTGGTGTCCCTCAGGGGTCAGTTCTGGGGCCCCTGCTGTTTTCCCTTTACATGCTGCCTTTAGGTCAAATTATTAATCAGTTCAACATTTCTTTTCACTGTTATGCCGACGATACACAGCTTTACATCAGGACTGGAGCATCCTCATCTTCCCCATTGTCATCTCCATCTTCACTCACTGCCCTCTCTGCCTGCCTGGAGGAAATAAGGGCATGGATGAATCAGAACTTTCTTCAATTAAACTGCTCCAAGACTGAGGCCATACTGATTGGCACCCCTCACCAGGTACAAACATCTACTATAACAACAATTTCCTTTTCTGGACAAGACATCCCCCTCTCCACCTCTGTTACAAATCTTGGAATAAAAATGGACTCTCATCTTACATTTGAAAATCACATTAAGCTTCTGTTTAAAACTTGCTTCTTCCATCTTCGAAACATCTCCAGACTTCGCCCATCCCTAACTTTTTCCGATGCTGAGAAGCTCGTCCATGCTTTTGTCTCCTCCAGGCTCGACTACT
>JBBPBX010042202.1:7554-28508 GCA_038048925.1 Garcialebias charrua
TATATATATATATATATATATATACATATATATATATATATATATACATATATATATATATATATATATATATACATATACATAAATAAAATTGAAATTAACAAATCAAGACCCCGACACACACACACCCGTCCCCAAATGTGCTGTTGGTGAGTGTTGTTGTAAAGTGTACTTAAAAGGGAAAGAGAAGGAGCAAAGGCTAGCATTGTACCAGTTTCCCCTCCACTCCAACTCTAACCCAGGCCCTTATTGTCTAAATAATTAATGTTGAGTGAGCATAGGCATGGGGGCGAGATTGGTGTCATCCTGCCACCCATAGCCATAGTGCTCACTCCATTCCCTATACAGTATGTGACTTTTATGAAGATGTAATAATAATAATAATAATAATAATAATAATAAACTTTATTTGTATAGCACCTTCCTACAATGCCTTGCATTGACCAAGGTGCTTAACAGGATAAAAAGATGAATAAACTGGAACAATAAATCAATGAAAATAGAATAAGAAACAACAGCAATAAAAGAAGGCAATGGAAATAAAAAGCTACATACTAAAATAACACAAGTAATAAAAGTTACACACTGAAAGCTTTTTTGAACAAGTGGAAATAAAAGGCAATGGAAATAAAAAATGCTACTTATTAAAATACCAAAAGTAATAAAAGTTACACACTGAAAGCTTATGAATGAATGTCTAAAGTGTATATAAAATTGAGTCCCAGGTGCTCTGAACAACAGAGATGTAGAACCATTGCAGCACACCCGAGACTCAAATTCCCTACATGTATTAATTTAAGATGAAGAGGGCGGAGGTGCGTGTTGAGGGATGGGGAGAAAAATATCTGCAGGAACAGTGCTCCCACAGCGAGTCAGCTCCCCCGCTGACCCTGCGTACCCCCCCCAGCTCGCCAAGGTCCACCCAAGGAGCGAGGTAAAAGAAACACCTCTCCGACCGCCAGGCCATTGAGCCAAGACCAGAGAGGGACACGGCCCCGAGGGCCGCCAACAGCAGAACCAACAGCCCACACCCACCAGGGCCGCCACGACCCCTGCGAACCGCAGTCAGCCCGCCGCCCAAGAAGACACGAAATCCAACATGGACGACACGGCCAAGAGCGCCCGCCCAACCGCCGACAGAGTCAGGAAGCACCAACAACACTCACCAACAGTACATTTGGGGACGGGGGTGTGTGTGTCGGGGTCTTGATTTGTTAATTTCAATTTTATTTATTATGTATTTATTTATATATTATTTATTTATTTTTCTCTTACCCCCCTGGTTGCCTTGCGGACATTCTGGGGGTGGGCCGTCAGGGGTTGTGCTGGGGTGTGGGGGGGTTCGGGGCCTGCGGGTTCGCCGTGGGCGGGGCTGGCAGTGCGCTCCCTCTGGGGCTGCTTGGGCTCGGGTGTCCTGTCCTGTCCTGTCGGCAGGGCGCGGGGTGGGCCGGATCTTGGACGTCTGCTGCTCTCCACCCCAGAATGAATGGGTCTACCTCCTGGGTTTGGATGTGGGCTGCCCCATGTAGGGAGCAGGTACATGTCTTGGACCTAGGGGGTATAGAGTGTGCATCGGGATTATGAATGGAGCGTGTCGTTATTGTTTGTCTTTCTGTGACTGAGGGTGAGGATGAGGGTGGGTCTGAATGAGTGTGTCTGTGTATGAATGTTTAAGTGTCAGGCTGGGACTTGGACTGCCCCCTCTCTGATACTTCTGAGGCTACCCAGTGTCGCGCTCCTGCCACGTGGCCCCCTGGTGGGTGTTCCTCTGCCTACGGGCGTGCTTGGGGCCCTCACTATCTGGGGCTGGGCGCTTGGGCGTTTGTCAGCTCGGCCTGGTGGCTGCCTGGTGGGGCTCGGGTCCTCTGGTCCTGTCAGGTCTGGACCTGAGGGATGGGCGTCCCCGGTGCCCGAGCCTCGGTGACCGGCCCTGGGGCTACGTCGGTGCAGCGGGCTCCGGCGGGGGCCTGTGTATTGTCGCTGTTGACCCCGGGGGGTCATTGTGTGTGGTCCCTGGTGGGGTTCGTCCGGTTCTTCCACTTGGTCGGATCTGGGGAGTGGACGAGTGGCTCGTCCTGTTCGGGTGGTCCTGGGGACTCTGGGCTCGGGGTCCTTCCTGGGGTCTTGGGCTTTGATCGCCCCTTCGTCTGTCTCGGGCTTTGGGGGGACGGGTCTCTGATGCTTCACAGTCGCTACTAAATGTTCTATTGGAGGAACCTCATTCACTTATGCATGCTCACAACCACACACAAATGGATGCAGGGATGTATAGTAGATGTATGTAGATGGGTATATAAATGAATATAAATATATATGTATGTATATTGTATATATATTTGTAGGTATGGGTATGTGTATTTATAGAAATATTTGCAAGGTCATGAATATTATCAGTCTTTATGCTTGTATGTTTCGTTGTTGTGTTCTGTCATGTGCTTTGCAGGATTGTGGACGGAGGTTTGGTGTGTTTGCCTTGTGCTCTTTCTGTGGACAATTGTTGTTTTGTTGTTTTGTTTTGTTTTGTTGTCTCACTTTCTCTTTTCTTTCTTTCTCTCTATTAAAAAAAAAAAAAAAAAATAATATTGGAGTGAGAGGATGGCTATAAGGTGTGAAGGGAGGCCATCTATAAATGGAAAAAAAAAAAAAAAAGAGTCAGGAAGCACCAAGAACAGGCCCCAACCAGGGCCCGCACACCGGCCAAGCATAGTCCAAGACCATAATAATAATAATAATAATGAATTCAATTTGTAATGCACTTTTCATTAATAAAAATCTCAAAGTGCTACAATGTGTAACAAGGTAAAGATAAAAAATAAAACAAGTGATAAAATCAAATAAAATCAACAATAATATCGACTAAGATCAAAGATAAAATCATGTAGATTTAGGCTTGCTTAAAAAAATAAATAAAATAAAACAAGTGATAAAATCAAGTAAAATCAATAAAGATATCAGCTAAGATCAAAGATAAAATCATGTGGAGGCAGAATAGGCTTGCTTAAAAAGAAAAGTCTTAATGCCGCTTTTAAAGTCAACCAGTGACTGTGGAGCTCTCAGGTCATCAGGGAGGGAGTTCCACAGGCGGGGGGCAGCCACACAGAATGCTCGGTCTCCCATGGTCCTCAATTTGGTCCGAGGAATATGAAGTAAATTACTGTTCTGTGACCGTAGAGACCGGGTGGATGAATATGGTGCAAGAATGTCCTTTAGATAGTCAGGTGAAGTGCCGTGCAAGCATTGATGGGTAATGAGAGCAGTTTTATATTGAATTCTGTAGGTGACAGGAAGCCAATGGAGGTTATGGAGAATGGGTGTAATATGATCAAATTTGCGAACTCTCAACAGAATCCTAGCTGCACTGTTTTGAATATATTGAAGCTTCTGAATGTTTTTGCCAGGGATACCAATAAACAGGGAGTTGCAGTAGTCGAGCCTGGAGGAGACAAAGGCATGGACGAGTTTCTCAGCATCAGAAAAAGTCAGAGATGGGCGAAGTCTGGAGATGTTTCGAAGATGGAAGAAGCAGGTTTTAAACAGATGCTTAATGTGATTTTCAAATGTGAGATGAGAGTCCATTTTTATTCCAAGATTTGTAACAGAGGTGGAGAGGGGGATGTCTTGACCAGAGAAGGAGATTGTTGTTAAAGTTGATGCTTGTATCTGGTGAGGGGTGCCAATCAATATGGCCTCGGTCTTGGAGCAGTTCAGTTGAAGAAAGTTTTGATTCATCCATGCCTTTATTTCCTCCAGGCAGGCAGAGAGAGCAGTGAGTGCAGTGAGAGCAGTGAGTGAAGATGGAGATAGGGATGATGATGATGCTCCAGTCCTGATGTAAAGTTGTGTGTCGTCGGCATAGCAGTGAAAGGAAATGTTGAACTGATTAATAATTTGACCCAAAGGCAGCATGTAAAGGGAAAACAGCAGGGGCCCCAGAACTGACCCCTGAGGTACACCACAGGAGACACCGACTGTCTGGGAAGTGGCATTGCCAAGACTGACACATTCCAGCCTATTGGAGAGGAAAGATCTGAACCAGTCCAGGACAGTGTCACAGAGACCGACCTCCACATGAAGACGGTGGAGGAGGATACTATGGTCCACAGTGTCGAAGGCTGCAGTGAGGTCAAGGAGGACAAGGATGGAGGGAGAACCAGTGTCAGCAGCCATGAGGACATCATTCGTTACTCTCAACAATGCAGTCTCAGTACTGTGAGCTGCTCTGAATCCAGACTGGAACTTCTCATACAGAGAGTGTTGCTGTAGGTGTTCCTGCAGCTGAGCAGCAACTGCTTTCTCCAGCACTTTGGACAGAAATGGGAGGTGGGAAATTGGCCGGTAATTTGAAAAAATGTCGGGATCCAAATTAGATTTTTTCAGAAGAGGCCTAATGATGGCAGTTTTTAGAGGCAGTGGAACATGACCAGATTGTAGAGACTGATTTATTATTTGTGTGATTAATGGGCTAATTGCAGAGTGATTGGATTTTATGAGAGATGAGGGGAAGGGATCCAGGGCGCAGGATGAAGGCTTCATTTTCTTGAGGATGGTCTCTACCTCACTCTGAACAACTTCATCAAAGCTGCTCAGGGTCCCAGAAAGCAGATGGGTAGATGGCACACTAAGGTCAGGGAGGTTGTGGAGCTGGGATCTGATAGTGTTAACTTTGTTTTTAAATGATGAGAGGAACAGGTCGCATTTTTGAACAGAGTCCTCATGATTTTGTTTAATGGGATTAAGCAGATGAGTTATTGTGGAGAAGAGCTGTTTAGAGTTTCCAGGGCAGGTGTTGATGATGTTGGAGTAATATTTGGAGCGTGCTTCTTTAAGAGAATAGGCGTACGCTTTCTGATGTTCTTTGTACGCTTGCTTATGTACCGAGAGACCAGATGATTTTACACGTCTCTCAATAGCACGGCCAGTTGCCTTCATCCTGCGCAGCTCACCAGTGTACCAGGGGGCTGAACGGGAGAAAGACACCAGTCTTGTCTTCAAGGGAGCATGTAGGTCCAGAAGCTCCTGGAGAGATTGGTTGTAATAATTCACAGAGTCATCTGCAGATGAGTGATTGACGGCGGTCAGGGCGTGAAGATCAGCAGACAAAACATCAGGGGAGATGTTTTTATAGTCACGGAACTGGATGGGTCGTTTTGGGTTAGAAGAAGGCGAAGTTGAAGGCACTTCCAGGGAGATGACCCTGTGGTCTGAGACACCCAGGTCATATACAGACAAGTTATTGAGTACAGTGTCTGTAATCACCAAATCCAGAGTATGCCCCCTGTTGTGCGTAGGGGCGTCCACATGTTGGGTGAGGTTGAGAGATTCCAAAAGAGACTTAAAATCTGTAGCCAGAGGGGAAGAGGAATTGTCCATGTGGATATTTAGATCGCCAAGAAAAATAGTTTTTACAGGGGAGGTGCAGAAAAAGGTGAGGAGGTCATGCATTTCTGAGTTAAATGAAACATGCGGTTTGGGAGGTCTATAAATCAATATAACGTTCATCAGGAGTGGGGCTTTGAAATTGAAGGCCAAACATTCGAAAGAGGAAAAATTATGAGAAGACAGATGTGACAATTTTAAATTACTGCGGTAGATTACAGCCAAACCACCACCGCGGCCAGTGCAGCGGGCTCTCTGTAGATAATTGTATCCAGAGGGACAAGCTTCATTCAGAGAACTGAACACGTCTGGTTGATGCCAAGTCTCTGTGAGGCACATGAGGTCCAGGTCCTTCTCCAGAATGTGGTCATGAATTAAACATGATTTGTTCGATAGTGATTGTACATTGAAAAGTTCTATTTTAATGCTGGTTGGTGTAGGAGCCTTTTGAACCGGTTTCAGCAGACTGAAGTCCACTCCACGTTTTCCTTGCCACTTTGGGCGCTGTGGACTACAAGGGACTACAGACGCAGCGTTCTGATGACGTAGTCGAGGTGCGACACGTCTCCCGCACGGAATTAATTCAGAGCGAGAGTAAATGGATTTCCTTCGCGAGCCTCTATGGATGTAACGAGGTCTACGCAGAAGTCCCAGTTGTTTGATGATGGGAACAGAAGGTGGAATGGAGCAGTTGTTAAGTCCAAGCAGCTGCGAAGCGGAGTAGGTCAACATCACACCAGCCAAACCGGGGGAAGCTAGCACAGAGCTAGCCGCTAACAGCAGACCCACGGCTCCGAGAGAGAAGCAGTGAGATGTAACTCGGTTGAGCATCACTTGAAGAGGAGCACAGGAGAAAGTCCAGAACAGTCCAGATGACACAGGAGGTTGACAGAAGCAGCAGGTAAGCAAAACACAAAAACTGCAGTGACAGGAGGCAGACAGCCCAACATTCCGGTTAGGAAGTTACTAACTAAGCTGTCCGTAAAGTCCTTATTAAAAAACCACTGAGCAAAATAAGTCCAGATAAATGTCCTAAAAAAATGTCAAAAAATAAATAAATAAATAAAATAGCAACAGTAAAATAACTATTTAGCGTGGAGAAGCGGCGACATCACGCCAGCGTCCTCTCCAGCTGCATCATCAAGGACATCCACTTAATCCCCACCCCAGAAGAAATACTACACCCACCCTTCATATTAACAACTTTCAGAACACATAACACATTGGACACCCAGGCTGGGTTTGCCCGCCCCCTCCCATTGGCCACCAGTCACGCCCCCAGACACCCACCCCCCAGCATATGAACCCCCAACCCACCAGCGAGCCGAGGGCCCCCGGCCAGAGCCGGGCACCAGAGCGCCAGCCAGCCCATAGCCCGGCGACCCGCCCACCAGAGCCCATGACCCCCGACCCCCACCAGGCCCAAGCCCGGGGACGACACGTCCCCAGAGTCCCAAGCCCCCGGCACCCGCCCCGAAACCACCCCAGCACAGCCGGGTCACCGACCGGCGACCCATGACCGCCGCCACCGACCACCCGAGGGCCCGCATGCCGCCCCTAGCAGATATCCCCCAGAACCCCCCGGTCCTCCCCAGGTCGAAGACAGGGTCCTCCCCGCCCAAGCAGCCCCAACCCCCCGGCGCCCCAAACCCCAACCTCCCCCCCCAGCCCCAATGCCCCACAAGGCCACATCCCAGACCCCCACCCTCACTACGTAACGGAGCCGATCAAAGAATGCCAAATAGATTGATCCAATGTGTCGGCAGATGCTGTTTCAAGACTAATATGATCTAACAGAAGATTTTTATACTGATTAATGCTAAGATTATTTTTATTTTTCCAATTTACGAGTATGGTTTTCTTTGCGATGCATAAGGCAGTGAAAAGCATATAGGATGTATTTTTTTCTAGTATAACATCTTCAAAGATACCCAATAAGCAAACAGATGGAGAGAGTGGGATATTAATTTTCAAACATTTAGACAAGTCTTCACATACCTGTACCCAGAACCTCTGAACGGGTGGACAGAACCAGAGCGCGTGAATATAATCATCAGGTGTATTACTTATGCACTGTGAGCACTTGTAGCATAGTTTATAAAAAAAAACATATTTCCAAAACCCTTTGAGAATATGAGACATATTCTTTAAAATGGCTTTTGTGATATTAGCTTAACATTGGCAGAAATATGCAAAGCAAACTTATGTATTTGTGATTTGTGTTGCTAATTAGGTCTTTAAGGTTCAGTCTAATTCTGGAAACATCCATCCATCCATTTTCGTCTGCTTATCCGGGGTCGGGTCGCGGGGGTAGCAGCCTAAGTAGGGAGGCCCAGACTTCCCTCTCCCCAGCCACTTGGAGCAGCTCCTCTGGGGGAATCCCAAGGCGTTCCCAGGCCAGCCGAGAAACATAGTCCCTCCAGCGTGTCCTGGGTCTTCCTCTGGGTCTCCTCCCGGTGGGACATGCCCGGAACACCTCACCAGGGAGGCGTCCAGGAGGCATCCTAACCAGATGCCCGAGCCACCTCAACTGGCTCCTCTCGATGTGGAGAAGCAGCGGCTCTACTCCGAGTCCCTCCCGGATGACTGAGCTTCTCACCCTATCTCTAAGGGAGAGTCCAGACACCCTGCGGAGAAAACTCATTTCAGCCGCTTGTATCCGAGATCTCGTTCTTTCGGTCACAACCCAAAGCTCATGACCATAGATGAGGGTGGGAACGTAGATCGATCGGTAAATTGAGAGCTTTGCCTTTTGACTCAGCTCTCTCTTCACCACGACAGACCGGTACAGCGCCCGCTTCACTGCGGATGCTGCACCTATCCGCCTATCGATCTCACGCTCCAGTTTTCCCTCATTCGTGAACAAGACCCCGAGATACTTAAACTTACTTAATTTTTTTTTTTTTTTTTAGTTTTCCATACGATGTTAAATTTAAATTTCCTCAAGGCTTGTTGATAAATTAGTTTTTTTTTTTTTTAAATCAATCTATTAAAAAAGTTTTCTTTTGAACTAAGGACATTATGGGGCCTGTTGAAGATTGTCCAAGGACCACTTTTGGCCCTCAGGCCTTAAGTTGCCCATGTCTGCCAAGACGTGCATCTCCAGCTGACTTATAACAGTTTTAGATTGAGATCATTTTATTGTGAGAATGGACAGAATTACTTTCGAACCTTGAAGCAGGTCTACAGGTGTGCAGTGGAGAGCATCCTGTGCTCCAGCATCAACGTGTGGCATGGAGGCTGCACAGCTGCAGAAAGAAAAGCTCTGCAGAGAGTGGTGAAGGCTGCACAGAAGTCTGTTGGAGTCAGTCTCCCCACCATCACAGACATTTACACCTCCAGATGCAGGAAGAGGGCCACCTGCATCATGAAGGACCCCACTCACCCAGCACACACACTTTTTGCCCCACTCCCCTCAGGAAGGAGGTTGAGGAGCATTAAGTGTAGAACCACTAGACTGAGGAACAGCTTCTACCCTGAGGCTGTTAGACTCATGAATATCTAACCAGGATAATCACTGTGAAAAATCACATAATGTTGTTGCTGATCTGTTTCATGTTGCTGTGTTCATTCGTGCTCATCTGCTCACACGGACTCATGTTTGTGCTGCTGTTCGACGTAACGTTTTTATGCTACTAGTGCTTAGCGTAGTTCAAACTGATGTTTTTCTCACTACACATCTTAGATGTTACTGTTTTTCTTTTACATTTTATTATTATTTATTATTGCCGTCTTGTATTGACCCCCAGAACATAAACATTTTATGACTGAACTTGCAGAATTTCTGATGCATCTCTCCACAGTTTCACCAAATAGAATACTTTTGGGGGATTTTAATATTCCATCTATCCATCCATTTTCTTCCGCTTATCCGGGGTCGGGTCGCGGGGGTAGCAACCTAAGTAGGGAGGCCCAGACTTCCCTCTCCCCAGCCACTTGGAGCAGCTCCTCTGGGGGAATCCCAAGGCGTTCCCAGGCCAGCCGAGAAACATAGTCCCTCCAGCGTGTCCTGGGTCTTCCTCTGGGTCTCCTCCCGGTGGGACATGCCCGGAACACCTCACCAGGGAGGCGTCCAGGAGGCATCCTAACCAGATGCCCGAGCCACCTCAACTGGCTCCTCTCGATGTGGAGAAGCAGCGGCTCTACTCCGAGTCCCTCCCGGATGACTGAGCTTCTCACCCTATCTCTAAGGGAGAGTCCAGACACCCTGCGGAGAAAACTCATTTCAGCCGCTTGTATCCGAGATCTCGTTCTTTCGGTCATAACCCAAAGCTCATGACCATAGATGAGGGTGGGAACGTAGATCGATCGGTAAATTGAGAGCTTTGCCTTTTGACTCAGCTCTCTCTTCACCACGACAGACCAGTACAGGTCTGGAGCCAGGCCCGGAGGAGGGGCACGTTGACGAGCGCCTGGTGGCCGGGCTTTTACCCATGGAGCTCGGCCGGGCACAGCCCGAAGAGGAGACGTGGGTCCCCCTTCCCATGGGCTCACCACCTGTGAGAGGGGCCAAAGGGGTCGGGTGCATTGTGGAATGGGTGGTGGCCGAGGGCGGGGACCCTGGCGGTCTGATCCTCGGCTACAGAAGCTGGCCATTGGGACATGGAATGTCACCTCTCTGGTGGGGAAGGAGCCTGAGCTAGTGTGTGAGGTTGAGAGGTTCCGGCTAGAAATAGTCGGACTCACCTCAACGCATGGCTCTGGCTCTGGAACCAGTTTCCTTGAGAGGGGTTGGACACTCTTCCACTCTGGAGTTGCCCCTGGTGAGAGGCGCCGAGCAGGAGTGGGCATACTTGTTGCCCCCCATCTTGGTGCCTGTACGTTGGGGTTCACCCCGGTGAACGAGAGGGTAGCCTCCCTTCGCCTACGTGTGGGGGGACGGGCTCTGACTGTTGTTTGTGCCTATGCGCCAAACGGCAGCGCAGATTACCCACCCTTTTTGGAGTCCTTGGAGGGGGTATTGGAGGGTGCGCCTCCTGGGGACTCCCTTGTTCTGCTGGGGGACTTCAACGCTCACGTGGGCAATGACAGTGAGACCTGGAGGGGTGTGGTTGGGAGGAACGGCCCCCCTGATCTGAACCCGAGTGGTGTTCTGTTGTTGGACTTCTGTGCTCGTCATGGATTGTCCATAACGAACACCATGTTCAGGCATAAGGGTGTCCATATGTGCTCTTGGCACCAGGACACCCTAGGTCGCAGTTCAATGATCGACTTTGTTGTCGTCTCATCTGATCTGCGGCCGCATGTCCTGGACACTCGGGTGAAGAGAGGGGCGGAGCTGTCAACTGACCACTACCTGGTGGTGAGTTGGCTCCGATGGTGGGGGAGGATGCCGGTCAGACCTGGCAGACCCAAACGTATTGTGAGGGTCTGCTGGGAACGTCTGGCAGAGTCTCCCGTAAGACGGAGCTTTAACTCCCACCTCCGGGAGAGCTTTGAACACGTTCCGAGGGAGGCGGGGGACATTGAGCCCGAGTGGGCCATGTTCCGCGCCTCTATTGTCGAGGCAGCTTATCGGAGTTGTGGCCGCAAGGTTGTTGGTGCCTGTCGTGGTGGCAATCCTCGAACCCGGTGGTGGACGCCAGCGGTGAGGGATGCTGTCAAGCTGAAGAAGGAGTCCTATTGGGCCTTTTTGGCCTGTGGGACCCCGGAAGCAGCAGATAGGTACCGGCAGTCCAAGCGGCATGCGGCTCGGGTGGTTGCTGAGGCAAAAACTCGGGCGTGGGAGGAGTTCGGAGAGGCCATGGAGAATGACTTCCGTACGGCTTCGAGGCGATTCTGGTCCACCATCCGGCGTCTCAGGGGGGGAAAGCGGTACGCGACCAACACCATTTATGGTGGGGATGGCGTGCTGTTGACCTCAACTCGGGATGTTGTGAGTCGGTGGGCGGAATACTTCGAAGACCTCCTCAATCCTACTGGCACGTCTTCCACTGAGGAAGCGGAGCCTGGGGACTTTGGGTCGGGCTCTCCAATCTCTGGTGCTGAGGTCGCCGAGGTGGTTAAAAAGCTCCGCGGTGGCAAGGCTCCGGGGGTGGATGAGATTCGTCCTGAGTTCCTTAGGGCTCTGGATGTTGTGGGGTTGTGTTGGCTTACGCGACTCTGCAATATCGCGTGGACATCGGGGGCAGTTCCCTTGGATTGGCAGACTGGGGTGGTGGTTCCCCTATTCAAAAAGGGGGACCGTAGGGTGTGTTCCAACTATAGGGGGATCACACTCTTAAGCCTCCCTGGTAAGGTCTATTCAGGGGTTCTGGAGAGGAGGGTCCGTCGGATAGTCGAACCTCGGATTCAGGAGGAGCAGTGTGGTTTTCGTCCTGGTCGTGGAACACTAGACCAGCTCTACACCCTCAACAGGGTCCTGGAGGGTGCGTGGGAGTTTGCCCAACCAGTTTACATGTGCTTTGTAGACTTGGAAAAGGCATTCGACCGCGTCCCTCGGGGGGTTCTGTGGGGGGTACTCCGGGAGTATGGGGTACCAGGCCCTTTGATATGGGCTGTTAGGTCCCTGTACGACCGGTGTCAGAGCTTGGTCCGCATCGCTGGCAGTAAGTCGGGCTCGTTTCCGGTGAGAGTTGGACTCCGCCAAGGTTGCCCTTTGTCACCGATTCTGTTCATAACTTTTATGGACAGAATTTCTAGGCGCAGCCAAGGTGATGAGAGGATCCGTTTTGGTGGCCTTAGAATCTCTTCTCTGTTTTTTGCAGATGATGATCATTTGGATAATGATGATATTTATCTTACCAAAGACTTCATATCCTGCTTGGACAGTTTTGGACTACAGCAATATACTAACTTCCCCACACATATTAAAGGACATATTCTGGATTTAATTTGCTGCTCCGGTGTTAAACCTGTTGACTGTAAAGCTGTTTCCTTCCCTTTTTCAGATCACATGTTTTTATCATTTGGAGTTAATATTTCTTTTTCTGAATCTAACCCCCCACGTACTATAACTTTTCGTAAAATTAAGGACATTAAAGGTTCAGTATGTAATTTCTGGAACACGCTGGAACTTAGGAAAATTTTGAACGGAGACACGTTTCTGGTCCCTCCCCCTCAGAGCCATATATGGCTCTGTTACCCTTGCTCTGCTGAAATTCAAATTCAAGCTCTGTTTTTATTGGCTGATTCAAATTCAAGCTCTGTTTTTATTGGCTGGTTACAAACTCTGTTTTTATTGGCTGGTTAACGGCGTGTCACTGTGGCTTTTTAGAAATGCTTTTAGAGAAGCAAGGGGACAATAGTTTTTTTCAGAGATTACTTGTCTAAAATCAGTATGTCAGGAGGTAGTGACAGAGTGAAGAAATATGTTAAAAATATATTGTTAGAAAAGTTACATACAGCTCCTTTAACTTGGATAATTTATCATCTGGTATCAGTAATCTTCCCAGTGTTGACCAGTCTTCTACCCCCGATGAACTGCTCTCACACTATAACAAATGCCTTCATAACCTTCTAAACAATCTTGCTCCACTTAAAACCAGATCTGTTTCATTCACTCAAACTGCCCCTTGGTTTACTTCCACACTTAGACTGTTAAAAGCAAAAGGACGTCAACTTGAAAGACTTTATAGGAAAACTGGTCTCAAGGTGCACAAAGACATGTATTCAAATCACATTCTTCACTACAAAGATTCCATTTCTACAGCCAAATCCATTTATTATTCTAGTTTAATCAGTTCAAATTAGGGTAATTCCAAGGCCCTCTTCTCTCTACTTGCAAATATTACAAAACCACCTGATTCACTTCCTCATTTGTATTCCTCTGATTTTTGTAACATTTTGGTATCATTTTTTTCTTCAAAAATAACACAGATCCACCAACAATTGTTACCCACTGTGACTTTAATATCATCTGTTTCAGTTCCAGCTGCCCCTAATTCATGTTCTGTATTTACTCTCCCCTCAATCAATGACATCTCCAAATTAATTCAAAAATCAAAATCTTCAACCTGTCAATTAGATCCCCTCCCAACTGCTCTTGTCAAAGCTACACTGTAAGAAATGTCCGTAGAATTTACATTGAAACTATGTAAAATCACAACATAAAAATACTGTAAAATGGAAAGCATAAATGTTTTGTTTAATTCACAGTTAACCTTTGTAAACTGTTAAACAATCTTTTTACGTTGTTTGTACAACAAAACTGTGTGCGAATAATCAAATATATTTGTTAAAACTACAAATCGTGGTAAAAAACACAAAAAAATACTGTAATGGCTATAACAAAACAATTTTGTTAATATGACATTAAAATGCTGGAAAAACTAAAGTTTTGAACTGTTTTTGAAAATACAAAATACAAAGGTAAATCACTTTACAAACTTCTGCTGTACTTTTAACATGATTGATGGAAGAATAATGACAAAAATAAGTTTGCATAGAGCACGAGACCTGAGTTTGCAGGTCGCTTTTGTAAATGAGCCCTCGAGGCTCAATGAGATTTACCTGACTAAATAAAGGTTGAATGAATGAATGAAAAGATAGTGATTTGTATACTTTTAAAGATAGTGATTTGTATATTTTTTTAAAGTTAGAAACAAAATGTTAAGTGTTGTAAGTCATGTGACCGCGTTGGGTGGGGGAGAGGGGTTGAACTAAAAACGTTTTTCTTTCTTTCTACTAAAAAGAAACTGTCCAGATGAACTGATTGAGAATGAGCGGGTTTTTCTTTTAGTTTCTGCAAACACATTGCCTGGGACCAGAGCCTTTCTCGCTGAGCTCGGTAGGTGGCGGTATGCACCTTTACGTTGCTTGCGATCCGCCATGATAGAAAAGAAGAAGAAGAAGAACTGGCCTCGTCACGTTCACGGCTGCAGCTAGCCAGATACAGTACTGCTGTTTGGAGGAGCGGAGAAGAAATTTTCTAAAAACTTTTTACATCTTGTTTTGGAGTCTTTGGCTGTTGATTCAGAGAAAATAACATTTCCACGTAAGCTTTACGTTTACTTTTTTCCTACCGGGAATGTCTGCTGAACTGTTAGCGCATGTTGTAAGCTAATGTTAGCATATGTTATAAGCTAATTTAAGCACATGTTGCAAGCTAAGCTAAGCACATGTAATAAGCTAATGTTAGCACATGTTGTTCTAAGCTAGTGCCGTTAGCTTTTAAGACTGCTACACCAATGTGTGATAAATCACACACCCACCAAATTTTCTTAAATGATGACCTGCGTCTTTTGCACAAAGAAACTGGACACTTTAACTTAGGGTATATGCTACATTGCAAAGTGCATGGAATGAGCCTCGTTGTCTTTTCAAGTGTGTTGGTGCTAACTGTAGTCAAACATTTACAACTTACTCTGCTTTCAAGGGTCATTTTTATCATTTACATAATGCACCTGCGCCACAAGCTACAGCCGTTGTTGCCGATTTAAAATGCGCGGTTGCATTATGTGCCCACCATTTTCTCATGATGGTGAAAGAGCTAGTGTCTCACTTAAATGACCATATTGGAGAGGGCAGGTCAGTGTCATGCCCAGTTAAAGGTTGTAAGAATGTCTTTACAAAGAAGTCGTCATTTACTTCTCATATGTGTAGGAAGCATAAAGCATGCTCCCCTGATAGTATTGATGACATGTACATGGAAACTTGCCCTCAGTCCTCAAGTGCACTTGCCAGCACAGATAATTCTGAAAACACACATGAAGCCATGCAAGCAGCCAGTGAAGCTATTGACATGCCAGAGAATGATAGTGACTCATATCTCAGAAATGTGTGTGTCTTTTAACTTAAACTGCAAGGGCAGATGCTCATACCTGCTTCTACTATAAAAATTATTGTTGAGGAAATGCAAAATATTCACGAGTTAGGTCAAGCCTACACCATATCGAAAGTAATGTCCTTATTAAAAAATATGAGCCTAACAGACGAAGTGATCTGTCAAATCTGTGACTGCATGAAAACGTCTGATTTGTTCTCTGCCTGTCATCAGGGACAATTAAGAACAGTGTATTCCAGAAACCAGACATTCACAAAAATGTTTAAATATACAGAACCCAGAACAATAAAATGTTAGTAGAAAATGTTAACACTCAGAATGTGATCTAAATAATGAAAAATGTGTTGGTGAAATATTTTAACATATTATTTTACACTTTGTGCCCCATGCACAATGTTCTAAACAGGCATAGACATCTTCTTATATTGTACATTGTAAACCTTTTTTTTCCTCTCTGTAATTTACAGACCTGAAAACAGCTCACTTTCGTCTGATGAAGCTTAACCTGCCCAATCGCTGTCATTGCTCTCAGTTTCACCCCAAAGTTCAGCATCTACCTCATCCAGCAGCCCACAGCTTGACTCGCACTGGGAGGACAATTTTGAAATTCCATGGACTAAATTTCAAGAAGAACTGTAAAAAAGTATCAAGTGCCTCAGAGAGGAGTGGCCATTTTTGTTTGATGAAATTGGCATGTCGATCCACTTCAAGGAACTCACTGGGAACGACCTCAAGGAGACCTTCATATGCAACTTGGATTTGAAGGGAAAAAGGCTCCTCAACTACCTGACCCCTGTTTGTGTCAAGAACAACAAGAAGTTCCTTCAGACTTATGCAAGACTTCAGAGGCTACGGGGACAGCAGAGTGGCTGCTCAGAGGATGTGAAAGAGATGGTCCTGCTTCTCCTCAACTACTTTCATGAGAAGGAGGAGTCCATGTTCTTCTATGTACCGGTAGATGAAACGAGTCTGGCAGAAGATGTGCAACTGGAGCAAGTGGCTCTAATGCCAACCATCATTGTCTGTGGTAAGTCTGCTTCATATCTAATTTATTACGTTGTACTACTAATGGATTTTCTCATGCGAGTATAGGACCTAATAATATATACGGTACCCTGTTCAATTATTATTTTTTCTTTATAGGACAGTCATGCTATTCCTCAACAAGGTACATGCTGAGTCTGGACCGGACCCTTATCAACACAAACATCCCCTCCTTCGTTTCTGCGTTGTGCCTGATGTTCGGGAGCTACTATTGTTTCAACATCCATTATCCGTCTGAGCTGGCTTCAACTCTGGAATTGCTTCAAAGGTAAATAAATATGGCTTGCTTTCAATTTGTAATACTATAAAACAATATGTATTTTACCCAGATGCATGCTCAATAATCCAGGTAGAAAAATCTAGAAAAGCTAAGTCTGGTCCTCTGGACATAAAAAAAAAAAAAAAAACTCTAGAAACGTTTAATCTTTCGTCTGAAAGACTTCTTCAGTCTGAGGTGCTGTATTCAGCTCAGTCTTATAGCACCTGCTCACAGTGGATCAACCAGTTTGCAGATGACAGCCTGAAACCAGCTGCTCCCATGATCAAGGAGGACCATCAGCCTAACGATGGATTGTTAGCACCCTGATGGTTGTTTGCTATTCACAGAGGGCTGAGTGATACTAGCAATAACAGCATTGTAAGATGGGGACAGTTGAACCCGGAGGCCTCCACCTCTGTTTAATGATGGACGGTTTCTTTTCACAAAGATGGCCACGTTCGTAGGAACACTGGTTTGAGAGAGGAGTAAAGGAGGCCATCTTTGTGAAAAGAAACCGTCCATAATTAAACAGAGGTGGAGGCCTCCGGGTTCAACTGTCTCCCTCTTACAATGCTGTTATTGCTAGTATCACTCAGCCCTCTGTGAATAGCAATAACCATCAGGGTGTTAACGATCTATCGTTAGGCTGATGGTCCTCCTTGATCATGTGAGCAACTGGTTTTGTCTGTCATCAGCCAACTGGTTGATCCACTGTGAGAAGGTGATATTTATAAGACTGAGCTGAATACAGCAACTCAGGCCCTGTTTACACAGACACTGTGGGGGGAAACGGAGGTTTTGGGTATGTTAATTAGATGAAAAGTTTTGCGTTGACATGGGTCCGCTCGAATCTCCCCCCTCCCTCATGCCCCCCCTCCTCCTTTCATGAATTCACTGTACAGTAGTTACCATGCCCGGTCATTAGTTAGCGCTGTGGATTTTTGAACCTTCACCCACTGTGCATGCGTGCTGGTGAACCTTCACCCACTGCACATGCGTGCTGCCTCACTCTGCTGGCAGACTGCTGCGTTCTTCTGGACTAAACGTTGAGCTATCAACAAGTTAACAACAAGTTAAAGCTGAATTTTGGATAAGAGTCGACAGATTTGACACCAAGTGGGACCTCTTCATCTAACAAGCTGCACACCAGACGCTGAGTGGACTGTGGACCAGAACAGAGTTGACGAGGATGATGTCGGACTTTACTCCATGAAAAACATGACTTACAGCAGGTAAATCAACGTTCTTAATTTAATTTTTGCTTGTGTTTACTTTGATCACACAACAACGAACTGAGCTTTTATTTATTTCTTTTTTTCTGCGAGGTGGAGAAGCTGTCGTTCCAACAGGCGGACCGGTTCTGATGGGGTCCAGATGAAAACACAGCAAGAGTCTAGTTCATTAACATATTTACAGTTCAGTTAACGTGTTTTAATAGTGTTCAGTTAAATTCTCAGTGTTTGTGTGACGTACAGTTTGTGGTGTTGAATGAATAAATAAATAAACCTGGTGTCTTCATTTTACGTTACGCATTGTTTAAATAACGTAACGAGTCCAGATAGATAGCTCAGATTACTATATATCTCCCACGCTAACATAAATACTGTTATTGTTAAACTGTTATTATATAGCACATATTTTGCAGCGTGACACGTGAAATGTCTGCCTGCCCTGACTGTCCGAGCATGCGTGCTGCGCGCATGTGTTCAAACAAAAGATCAGCGGGAGATGTTTACATTATCAACGGGGGGTCAGCGAAAAACCTCCACTCTGCAGGGTGAGTTCAAAAACCATCGGAGTCAAAGAGGGGGCCCAGTGGACTCATGTCAATGATAAGCACATCCGCAGAGATAAAGGAGCGGTTCCACTCAAAATACGCGCCGTGTAAACAGGGCCTCAGACTGAGGAAGTCTTTCGAACGAAAGACGACAATGGCCCTCATTCACGAAAATGTTCGTATTTTTATCCTAAATTTCTCCTACTTTTGTTCGTACGAAGCGTTCGTACGAACATGCCACGTCAGATTCAACAAAGTCTTCTATCCTCAGGAAAAGTGTGTAAATGGGTTGCGTAAATATGATGAATCCCACCTGTTCCAACCACCTGCGCGTGCACGCGGAGAGGTCATTTACATAATTCCCACCCCTCAAAACGCCATATAAGGCTACGTTTCCTGCCTCGGAGGCAAAACGTGTTTGTGCATAAAATGACAGCGAAAAGTAAAAAAGAAGAACTCTACCGGTGCGGAGATTGAAGTTTTGCTCTCCTTGATCGAGAAAAGTAAATCTGTCCTTATTAGCAGCGTCACTCATGGGAGTAAATGACCAACTAATGACAAAGAATGTCTGTTTATAAGAAATGTGGACCTTAAAATATACACGTGTACTGGTGGCTAACTGGTTAAAACATTGCACTGTTATCGAGATTTCGTGGGTTCGATTCCCACAAGGTATGCCTATTTTTTTTCCCTTCCTTCTTTAGATTATTTATTCATTCCAGATTAAAGACTTTATGCTTCATTTCTTGTTGTATTGTAAATAGTTTTCTTGTGTTTTTTAAATCTGGAATGAATTAAAAGGAGAAAAAAAAAACGTTGTCCCATGTGGGACTCGAACCCATAAAGTTCTGCACTACGACGCAACGCTTTACTGATTGAGCTATCTGACAGCTATGACTGCGACAGGAGGTCAACCTAAAGTCTGCGTTACCGAGACAAATTAAACTTACATTAATTCATAATTTAAGTTGGTTTTAGTTTGAGATCTTCATATTAATATTGTAGTGTTAGAAAACGGCATTGATAACAAATTGATTTTAATTTAAATACTTTAATAAGTTAGTCATTATTACATTTAAAAATATAATTCGACTTCAAACAAAACCTATTGTCAAGACCAATTGTGGTGCGTGACTTTTTTAAACTCTAAATATTTTCTAAATAATGAAATATGAAGTTATTAGTGGAGAAATTCCGTCTGGATGACAGCAGACTGACGCTCCTAAAATATACGACAGGTCCGGACCACTCGTAAATTTTGTTCGTATCTGAAAAAAATCGTAGGATACGAAAACATTGTTGAATGCCGCAAATGATCCTAAATCACTCGTACGCACAGTTTAAGAACAAATCTGTGCGTACGAACGGTTCGTGAATGAGGGCCAATGTTTCTACTTTTTTGTTTTGTTTTTTTGAATGTCCAGAGGACCAAACTTAGCTTTTTTAAATATGTATTTTACTTTACTGAAACTTCTAAATAATTATGATGGTCGTCTTTTCTTTTAACAGGTGTTTTTTTCGAATAAATCCAGAAAAGGGAACCAAAGTGGAGAACAAAAACTCCAAGTGTCGTCTCAACGTGAACCCCCGAGTCCTCACCCTGATACAGGAAATCACCGATCACGAGTGGTGTGACACCTAAATAAGGACTCTCTCTGTGGACTCAACTTGTTCAATGAAGAGGTATGCAAGTTTTTGTTTTTTGGACTGTTGGCAGGAAAAAAATATTTGAAGTTTCTGCTCTGTGGACTGTTCATTGAAGCACTGCAAGTTTTTGTTTTTTGGACTGTTGGCAGGAAAAAATATTTGAAGTTTCTGCTCTGTGGACTGTTCATTGAAACACTGCAAGTTTTTGTTTTTTGGACTGTTGGCAGGAAAAACTATTTGAAGTTTCTGCTCTGTGGACTGTTCATTGAAGCACTGCAAGTTTTCGTTTTTTGGACTGTTGGCAGGAAAACATATTTGAAGTTTCTGCTCTGTGGACTGTTCATTGAAACACTGCAAGTTTTTGTTTTTTGGACTGTTGGCAGGAAAACATATTTGAAGTTTCGGCTCTGTGGACTGTTCATTGAAACACTGCAAGTTTTTGTTTTTTGGACTGTTGGCAGGAAAACATATTTGAAGTTTCGGCTCTGTGGACTGTTCATTGAAACACTGCAAGTTTTTGTTTCCACATTTACACATTTTTTGTTTAAAGTATTAAGAGAACTGCTAAAAATGGAAACATTTACATTTAATTTCTTTTAAGCTTTTTGCCTGGCATTTTTTTGTTAATTGAAAACTGTCTTGACTAAAAGAGTTGAGTTTTTGATTGTGGATTAAATCGGAGTCGCTGAATTGTTTAAAAATTGTGTCAATAAATTTTTCTAAAGTGATATGTACCTCTCATTCCATGATACATTTTGCATGTTTTTTAATGACAGTAGTAGTACTGGTAGTCAATTAGCGGGTTTAAAAAGTAACTCACCATATAATTTGATTATTATTAGCGATGAACAAAAAACACAAAATATCCATTATTTTACATACAAAATTTTACTGTGGTTTTACCAGTTTAAATTAGTTTTTTGGTTGATATTTCCCAGTAAATTTAGCCAGTTTTTGATGTAGTAAAAACATTTATTAGAGGTAAAAAATACAGGAAAGGGTCTTCTTATGTAGAACAAAACTATGTAAAATTAACATTTAATTTGTGTTGACTTAACAGACTAATAATGTAAATTAACAGAAATACAGGAAAGGGTCTTCTTATGTAGAACAAAACTATGTAAAAT
>JBBPBX010042203.1:0-11301 GCA_038048925.1 Garcialebias charrua
TCCTTTATCCTGTTCACAAAAACAATGTCCCACGATTATTTTTTTCCAGCATCCTTGCTTTAAGATAATGCCTGCCCTTTTCTCACTTGGCCAAGATGTGAGCAATCTCATCTTCAAATCAGTGTTTAATGTCAAACTATTTATATTCAAATGCAAGTTCACCTGTCAACATGTTTTCTGATTAATTACAGTCAGTTGGGAATTATGGTGAAATCTCAGTTTAAACTGTTCAAATTTCACAGCAAATAATTAGTGAGAACATTCAATGCATCCCCTCAGGAACAGAATAATTATCACATGGCAGCATTCAGAACGCTGTGATTCCAACCAAGAATGTATAATACCAACAAATAATGCTGTTTGGTTTAGAAATGTGTGATTGTGATATTGTTTAGTCCTTACCATGATTCACATTATATCATTCTATTGTTTATTGAAAGTATGTTAGCACACCTATCATCGATCGTGTGCCACATTGATCACGTAATATCTGACCCAACGCTGGTTAGTTCAGAGTCAGAGTGTCTTTATTGTCATTTGCACCGCATGTAGTACATGTAATGAAATGAGGAGTCTCCAGGCTCGAACCAGCAGACTGAGAGACAGCTCTGTTCATCAGGCAGTCAGAATGCTAAACACTCTGCCTGCTCTGCCTCCCCTCCCATTTGAACTGCCTTAACACAAAAAACTTTCTCACACATTACCACTCAACACAAAGTTTTTAACACTGGACCCTGTGTCATCAAACGGGTTATTCACTAAACTCTCGGTCATGTACTCATTCAGTTTGCACTACTTCTCATATTTGCACTAATGTTTGTATTACATTACTGCCTATAGTCATACTACTGTTTACATTCACTGTTTACATTTATTAATACGGTTTACATTTATTACTACTGCTTTACATTTATTACTACTGTTTACATTTACACTACTTTTATCTACACTACTGCAGATACATATACAGCATTCTCTGACTAGCCTTATCTAAGGATGCCAAATGTGCCTTATGTGCCTCACTGCATATGCCACTTTGCCTCTATACCAACATCAACTACCTCATACATATACTGTGTACATTAACTTATATGCTGCTGTGCCACTCTTTGCAAATGTCAATGCTAGAACCTTCAGTTTATTTTATAGATATACTTTTTATACTACTATGCAAAAACTCAGGACAGTATTACACTTTTATTATTTCATTTTATGCTTATGCAAAGCTGGGCACCGCTAATTAAAAAATTAGTTCCACAATTTCTAAAACGCTTATTAATTTTTTTAGGTCCACAATTTCAAATGCACAAAGGCCTTATCAAAATTAGGGGAAGCTAATCTAATCCGCTATTTATATTCAACAATTTGTAGCCAGCAACGTTTTGCAATATCTGCACCACACTGCCAACTACAGGCGTATAAACTAATATACACCTCACCTTGCCCTACTTTTTAACAGCGATTCGCTCCGGGTGTCATCTATTAAAATACAACTTTCACTCAGGGTCCAAAATTTTAAAAGTTGTTTAATGTGTGGAATGCTTTTCGACTGCTTCTTTGTCCTTTTTTTGTTTGTTTATTGTAGATTTTTCATTAAAAATGCATCGATAAACTTATTTTTAACTGTTTTCTGGAAAACTGAAGTGCCCTGCAATGCATTATGGGTATACAGATGACGAAGGTGCTATACAAATAAAGTTTATTGTTTATTATTTAATGATTTATTTTTAAGCCACAAAATGAAAAAGCTGTGAATTTGTGCTTGTTAATTTCTGTGCACATGTCATGTGCATGCATGAAAACCTTGATTTTCTTTGGAAAGAAATAAAGAAGAAATAAAAAAACATTTCCAGACACTATTTTACTGTATTACTGAAAAAACACATCTACTCAAAAATTGTGGTGGCCATGAGTAAATAAACACAATGTGATTAAACAAATATATAAAAATATAAAAAGTATATACACAACAAAATGCCTATAAAACATAAGCTGGTGAAAATTCTCAGTCGTCCAGGACATGATAAAATCAAAAAAGGCGTTCAATACAAGATCAACTGGACTTTATTTGTTGCAGAAAACGTTCAGAATGGCAGCTGTGAGACTGAAGTTTTATGCGTTTTATTAGTATAAAACTTCTTCTCAGTCTTACAGCTGCCATTCTGGATTGAAAAAGCCTTTTGGATAAAGGGTGAAACGTTTTCTGCAACAAATAAAGTCCAGTTGATCTTGTATTGAACGCCTTTTTTGATTATAAAACATGAGAAATAGAAAAAAAATGTTTTTAGTCACTTAGTGTAACAGTTTTATTCCCTGCCCTTCCTCAACTTCAGGCTACTCTGACTGTTCTTCTGTGCTCATCTCCAGCTGCACTGGAGGGGATGGGTGTGTTATATTTGGTGAACAGATCGATGAGTACCTGCTCACCCAAAAAGGCAGCATCGGTCAACACCACGTTTAAATCTCAAATACACGGGTGTGTCGCCACGGCATTTATACATGATGAAAGTAACCCAAATACATAAAACTAACGACTCGCCGTCGAATGGTCGACACAAAACGCACAATAAAATCCTTCGGCCACGTTAATTTGGCTTGAAACAGCTGGGTTTTCTAAGGATTTCCATTAGTAACCCACAACCAACCGGCAGACAGTTAGCGTCTATAGGTACTCAACAGATTTAATGAAAAGTAATAAAAATACATGAAAATAACGACTCACCGTCGCGTGGTATACACAGAACACAAAATAGAATCCCCCGGCCGCGTTAATTTGGCTTGAAACAGCTGGGTTTTCTAAGGATTTGTCCAAGTACCCAGCACAAACAGCTAGCCACGGAATTAGCCTCTGAGTTCACCTCTAACCCGGAAGCTGTCGAGATGGAATAGTCCATTTTTAGTAGGGGGATAATGAAATCAACCGTTTTTTAAATTGCTTATTTAATGATTGTTTTCATCGTAACTATAATTATTTTTATGTTAAATGTAGATTAACAAGCAGGATCAATGTTAGGAATTAGGTGACTGGCCGGGGCGCGGCGGGGCCGGGGCCTCATGCTGATGGGATCCCCAGGCATTTACCTACATGGTAGATCCCCCCCTCTGCTCCCTCCCCCCTCCAACCCTCCCTCACCCTCACACCCTCCTCCTCTCTGCTGTTTACGGTAGGGAAAAAGGTAAAACAAGCAGCATTATGAGCTTGTAAATAAGTTTATTGGTTTTTACTGATAGATAATTAGTTATTAGCGGTACTGCATTTTAAATAAAAATAGCAGAAATCCGCTTATGAATTATAAAAGTTAGTCAATTCACAAAAACGCTGACAAAAAGTTTAGGTCCACTGTAAGCGGAATAGCGATTTAGCGCTCCCCTAGCGGTCTGTGCCCACCTTTGCTTATGTTCATTGGGTGTTTGGTGTTTCAGGGGTGTTTGGTGTTTCAGTGTTGGTGTAAATTGTCGTACGTTTATACTATTATGAAAAAACTCAGGACAGTGTTACACTTTTGCTATTTTATGCTTATGTTTATTAAATGTTTTAGTGTTTAGTGTTTAGATGGTTACTGTTGCACCGAGGGACTGAGAGAAACGCAATTTCGGTCCTGTGTATGTCCAGTACATATTGCAGTTCTGACAATAAAGTTGACTTTGACTTTGATTATAATAATGATAATAATATTAACTTTTATTTATAACGCACTTTACATCAAACAGATCTCAAAGTGCTACAATGAAAAATAAAATCAAGATAAAAATCAACCATAAATGCAACAAAGAAGAGGAACAACCAAGAGGATGGAGCCTCACAGATGATTGCATCAAAAACTTAAAATTCACAAAATGCAGATAAAATACTCAAAAAACTGGGTGCAATAAAAAACAAAAGCACAATTAATTATTTAAAAAACTGGATAAAAAGAAAGGTTTTAAGACCTTTTTTAAAACATGTCACGGTCTGTGGGGCCCTCAGATATGAGGGCAGGGCGTTCCACAGCCGAGGGGCAGCGCAGGAGAAAGCCCGGTCTCCCATTGTGCGAGACCGAGACCTGGGAGTGAGAAGAAGATGGGTGTTGGAAGAGCGGAGAGTGCGGGAAGGACAGTGAGGGGTGAGAAGTTCTTTTAAATAGGATGGTGCATTACCGTACAGGCACTGGAAGGTGAGCAGATAAATTTTGTACGTGATCCGGGCAGAAACAGGAAGCCAGTGTAGTGAACGCAGTACAGGAGTGATGTGTTCATACTTACGCACTCTCATCAGGACCCTGGCAGCGCTGTTTTGGACATACTGTAGTTTTTGTATGTTCTTGCCAGGAATCCCGAAGAGAAGTGCATTGCAGTAATCCAGTCTGGAGGAGACAAAGGCATGGACGAGCTTTTCTGCATCAGTGAGGGACAGTGTAGACCGAAGCTTTGCAATATTTCGAAGATGAAAAAAAGAAGTTTTACAGATATGCTTTATATGGCTTTCAAAGGTGAGTTGTGGATCAAAAATAACACCAAGATTGGTGACTGTATTGGAAAGAGAGATGTTCTGGCCAGAAAAAGTGATACTGAGGATTTTTTGTTGTTGAATTTGATGTGATGTACCAATTTGAATTGCTTCTGTTTTTGAACTGTTAAGGTGAAGGAAATTTTGCCGCATCCATGCCTTTATCTCCTCCAGACACGCTGTGAGTGTGGAAAGAGAAGAAAGTGGAGAAAATGGAGAAGCTGAAGAAGATGATGTAGATGGGGTCTCAGACACATTGCTACCCAGTTTAAGATACAGCTGAGTATCATCAGCATAGCAATGGAGCAGGGCCGGCCCAAGGCATAAGCAAACTAAGCAGCTGCTTAGGGCCCCGGGGCCACTAGTGTTATTGAATTTTGTTAGTAATGATTTCTATATTGTTCTAAAATTTTAAGTTCAGCCTTTGCACATTGTTGCATACATTTACTTAGTTTTAAAAACTAATTATTCAACTTTAAATATCTTTTTTATAACCATTTGACATGGTTTCAAGTAATAGTTTAGCCTGGCCCTCGCCATTCCTACGCAGCTCCGCTCAATTCTCATTTCCCTAGTACGAAGCGAAGTGAAGAACAAGGGTCTGGTTTTAACCAGGCTAGTAATAGTTCATTTAAATTAAAAATTTAAATCAAAATTAAATTAATTAAGTTTACATTGTTTAAGTATTTTTTTGATGTTTTTTTATTTTATTTTGTCTGTTTTTGCACAATTTAATTTATTTTTATGTATCTAAGTAATTTTATCTGTTTGTTGTTGATCTTGCACTACAAATTATTTTGAGCATTACTGGTGCAGTTCTTTGGAACCAAAGATAATAAACCAGATGACACTTTTGCTGTAAAATACATTGCATACTGGTGGTGTTTTTTCTTTCTTTCTTTTGTTACTTTTAGAAACATGATATATACATATAGGATAATGTAAACAGGGCTGTCAGAGTTTAAATGAGTTTATGTCAGGTGGGTGAATGATCTGATCATCTGACTGTTGGTTGCAGTAATCCACATTATTAACAGAAATAGAGGGCCCCAAACCAAATTTCGCTTAGGGCCCTATGGAGGCTCGGGCCGGCCCTGCAATGGAATGAGACCCCATAGCTGCTGATAATACAGGAAACCCTCGAGGTACGACACCTGCGACCTACGGCAACTCAGACTTACGATTTTATCATATTTAATAAAAATATGATTAAAAAAAAAATTTTTTTTTTTTTTTTTGTGTTTAAAAGTTATTAATTTCATGTGTATAGCACTTTGTTGCAGCTGTGGTTGTTTTAAATGGCTTTATAAATAAAGTATAATTATTAATTTTACGTTTTGATTAGAAATTTATCGTATTTACGCAACTTCCGGTCGTTTCCGCTCGCCACTTCCGGTCGCCATTTTACAACTGTACTGCAATGGAGCTCCAGAGGCTACTGTCAGCTGGCTCCGTGTGCCCGATCAGGGTTGCCTCATACGGATAAATTAGCTGGAAACACTCGGTCAACTCTGTGGACGTCTCAGGTCCGGAGGAGCAGCCGCGGATCGCCCCGCGATCGGCGGCCACAACGCCGCCCGACATGCTAACGACAGCAGCTAACAAAGCAGCTAACACAGGCGAAGACACCGAGCCGACATGCCGCGGAGGGGCCATCTGCGGCCGGGAGCTCGCCGCAAATGTCCGCCTGGCAGTCGGGGGACACCGAGCTAATGCGGAGATACAAAGCCGATGCCTGAGCAGCCGCGGATCGCCCCGTGATAGCTCTAACAACGCCGCCCGAGATGCTAACGACAGCAGCTAACAGAGCAGCAAACACAGGCGAAGACACCGAGCCGACATGCCGCGGAGGGGCCATCTGCGGCCGGGAGCTCGCCGCAAATGTCCGCCTGGCAGTCGGGGGACACCGAGCTAACGCGGAGATACAAAGCCGACAGCCTTTTTGAATGAACTGACATGCTAACCATTGCTGCTAATGGCGGGGCCTAACCGTAGCTAACGCCGAGCTTGTTTTGGATGGAGGACATCGCGGAGAAACGGCTTTCAGTAAGTTTTTTTTTTTTCTGGCTCCAAATGTATGAAGTTAAGAAGCTAACAGTCATTCTTTTAAACAGTTTTGACCACGTGTGTGCGTGTGGAGCGTAAGGAAGCTGGGGGAGCTCGCACCCGAGCTAAATACTAAAAGACGAAGGCAGGCTTTGACCAGCTCAAAGTAAGACATTATATTTTTTATTTATTGTACAGTACTGTATTCATTTACTGTACAGTTCTGTGCATGTTCATGGCCTAGTATGTCTGCTTGTTCAGTCTCATGCCATTAAATATGTGTGCGGCGCTCCGTTAGCGGTATATCCGCGACCTATGTCAGAAACGCGGACCTACGACAGGCAGGTGTTTTTGGTCCGCGAGGTACGACAAAATCGACCTAAGTCACACACGTAGGTCCCTATCCCTGACGTAACTCGAGGGGTTGCTGTACACCCAAGTGGTACCATGTATAGGTTGAAAAGGAGGGGTCCCAGAACTGATCCCTGGGGCACACCACAAGAAACAGGATGGCTCAATGACTTGGCACGCCCGATGGAGACAGACTCTGTTCTGTCTGTCAGGTATGATCGGAACCACTCCAGGGCAGTGCCAGTAAGTCCTGCAAACTGCTGTAAGCGTTGGAGCAGAATGTAATGATCAACCGTATCAAAGGCTGCCGAAAGATCAAGGAGAATAAGGAGAGAGGAGGAACCACGGTCTGCAGTGACCAACAGGTCATTTGTGACCCGGACAAGAGCTGTTTCAGTGCTATGTGCTGTTCGAAAACCTGATTGAAATTTATCCAGTATATTATTGTCATGTAGATGTTCTTGTAGATAAACCGAGACTAATTTCTCCAAAACTTTAGCGAGGAAGGGAAGGTTGGAAATGGGTCTGTAATTTGCCAGGTCATGGGGATCGAGGGTAGGTTTTTTAAGAAGAGGTTTAATTATAGAGGACTTCAAGACAGGGGAAATATGACCAGATTGGAGAGACTGATTAACTATAGTGGTGATAAGTGAACTGAGAGAGGCAATGTTAGCCTTGACCAGGACTGTTGGGAAGGGGTCAAGAGCACATGTGCAGGGTTTCATTGCCCTGACAGTGGCTTCAACTTCCTTCACACAGACCTCTGGGAAAAAGCTGAGGGGAGGAGGGTTCTCAAGCTGTACATTTGCAGCCGGAGAAAGGGCAGGGGGTGAAGAGGTGATGGCTGATCTGATTACATTCATTATGTACACAGGGTCCCAGTTACATCCAGCAACAAAGAGAAAAACAGTAATAACATCTAGGATATGAACTAAGAAAAACATCCAACAAGAAATACACTAAGCCCTAGAGTAATAGAAAAACATCATTACAAACAGCAGCACGAACATGAGTCTGTATGAGCAGATGGTCACAGATGAACACAGCAACAAGAAAACAGATCAGCATCAGCATGATGTGATATTTCACAGTGATTATTCTTATTATTTATTTATTCATGAGTCTAACAGCCTCAGGGTAGAAGCTGTTCCTCAGTCTAGTGGTTCTACATTTGATGCTCCTCAACCTCCGTCCTGAGGGGAGTGGGGCAAAGAGTGAGTGTGCTGGGTGAGTGGGGTCTTTCATGATGCAGGTGGCTCTTTTCCTGCATCTCGAAGTGTAAATGTCTGTGATGGTGGGGAGACTGACTCCAACAGACCTCTGTGCAGCCTTCACCACTCTCTGCAGAGCTTTTCTTTCTGCAACTGTGCAGCCTCCATGCCACACGTTGATGCTGGAGCACAGGATGCTCTCCACTGCACACCTGTAGAAGGAGGTGAGGACTGGGCTACTCAGACCAGCTCGTCTCAGCCGTCTGAGGAAGTAGAGTCTCTGATGACCTTTCTTGATCAGGCTGGTGGTGTTGTTGGTCCAGCTGAGGTTATCATTCAAGTGTACACCCAAGTATTTGTAGCTGGAGACCACTTCCACCACTGATCCACTTATGTTCAGTGGGGTGTGTGTGTGTTTGTTCCTTCTGAAGTCCACAATCATCTCCTTTGTCTTCTTCACATTCATGTGAAGGTTATTGTCTTTGCACCAGCTCTCCAGATGTTCCACCTCCTGCCTGTAGCTGGACTCATCATTGTTTGTGATGCATCCCACCACCGCTGTATCATCTGCAAACTTAACAATATGACAGCCTGGAAGTGTGGCTGTACAATCATATGTGAGCAGAGTGAACAGAAGGGGGCTCAACACACATCCTTGAGGAGAGCCAGTGCTGAGGGTAATGGTGGAGGAGGAGAAGTTGTGGATCTTCACGGACTGAGGTCTGTTTGTTAAGAAGTCTAGTACCCAGTTACAAATGGAGGGGCTTAGTCCAAGTGTGGATAGTTTGTCCATCAGAGTTTGGGGGATCATGGTGTTGAAGGCAAATGTGAAGTCCACAAAGAGCATACGGACATAGGAGTCTTTTTGGTCCAGGTGGGTGAGAGCAGTGTGGACCACGGAAGAGATGGCGTCCTCTGTTGATCGGTTCTCATGGTAAGCATACTGATGAGGGTCCTCGTTGATGTTGACGGTTGTCTTGATGTGGGTCATGACCAGTTTTTCGAAGCAAGTTGGAACATCCATTAGAAAATTTGCATTAACTAATTGTACTTCTGCAATTGTTTGTTGATCAGTTATAGCTCTTCTGAAATCTGTAGTATTTGTGCAATATTTTTTTCTGTTGTAGTAATTATCTAGAATTTGCTGGAAATCTTTAAAGTCCTTTTTGAAATACCTGTATGTGGAGCCAAAGTCAAACTTGTTGTTTTCTCACAGCTTTGCAGAGCTCTTTAGGTCTGGATGATGCCACTCTTCAACAGTCAAGATGGCTTCAGAGCTGACCTGTCACTTCTAAAGGGTTGTTCATGATAATGTGAAACATCTGACCCAAGTTTGATGCTTATGAGTGAGTGATGAGAACATCGCATACAGTGGTGCTTGAAAGTTTGTGAACACTTTATAGTTGTCTATATTCCTGCATAAATATGACCTAAAACATCATCCAATTTTCACATTTTCATACAAGTTCTAAAAGTAGATAAAGCGAACCCAGTTAGATAAATGAGACAACATTTGTTATTTATTTATTGACAAAAATGATCCAATATTACATATTTGTGATGGCAAAAGTATGTGAACCTTTGCTTTAACTGGTGTGCCCCCCGCCCCCAATTCAGCAATAGCTGTAACTAAATGTTTCCAGTAACTGTTGATCAGTCCTACAACACCGGCTTGGAGGAGTTTTAGCTCATTCTTCCGTACAGAACAGTTTCAACTCTGGATATTGGTGGTTTCCTCACATTAACTGCTGCTTCAGGTCCTTCCACAAACATTATGATTGGACTAAGGTCAGGACTTTGACTTGGCCATTCCAAAACATGAACTTTATTCTTCTTGAACCATTCTTTGGTAGAACAACTTGTTTGCTTATAGGATCATTGTCTTGCTGAATGACCCACCTTCTCTTGAGATTCAGCTCATGGATAGATGTCCTGACATTTTCCTTTAAAACCCTCTGATATAATTCAGAATTCATTGCTCCATCAACGATGGCAAGTAGTCCTGGCCCTGATGCAGAAAAACGGGCCCAAACCATGATACTACCACCACCATGTTTCACAAATGGAATAAGGTTCTTATGCAGGAATGCAGAGTTTTCCCTTCTCCAAACATAAAACTTTTCATTCAAACCAAAAAGTTCTATTTTTGTCTCATACATCTAGAAAACATTCTTTCATTCTTATGGCTTGTCCGTGTGATCTTTAGCAAACTGCAGACGAGCAGCAATGTTCTTTTTGGAGAGCAGTGGCTTCTCCTTCAACCCTGCCATTCACACCATTGTTGTTCAGTGTTCTCCTGATGGTGGACTCATGAACATGAACAGCAGTCAATGTGAGAGACGCCTTCACTTGCTTAGAAGTTACCCTGCCTTTCTGACCTTGCTGACTATCACACGCCTTGCTCTTATGCCTCGTACCCACTGCCCCCTTTGTCGAGCGGCCGAAGCGGCCGGTTTACATTCAAAGTCTATGGAGGAGACGCGTGGAGTCACGCGAACAAGGAAGCGGCGAGATTCGAGTGATCGAAGCGGCGCGACGGCAGCCGACCCAAATGTTGATCTCTGGCGGCTCGACGCATCCGGCAAACAGTCGGGAGAGCCTCGCTATCTGATTACACAACCACAACGGGACTTTTTTCGGACTTTTTAAACTCACCGGATCGAGCCTCCAGGAATTGGACCCAAACTCCGGTAAGAAACGTGGCATTTTTACAGTTGCTGCTGACAGGCTGCTGTCCTCTCCAGTGTAGATCACCCCAAACATAAAAAAAAGTTTTAATCTCATCGAAGACCGTCGGAGGTGCAGTTAAAACAACAACTGAACCCGGAAAACAAGCCAGAGACCCCTCCCTCTGCTACCCCCTAGTGTACGTCATCAGACGGTGTTCAGTGGTTCAGTGGGACCGTGACCAGCGGCAAAAAGGGGACGGCAGGCGCGTTTCGAGTTGTGCAGTGGGTAGGAGGCATTAGAGTGATCTTTGTTGGTCCACCACTCCTGCGGTGGCTAACAATCTGTCTGTGGATTGGTGGAGTTCAAACTCTTTAGAGATGGTTTGGTAACGTTTTTCAGCCTGATGAGCATCAACAACTCTTTTTTTCTGAGGTCATCAGAAATCTCCTTTGTCCGTGCCGTGATCCACTTCCACCAACATGTTATGAAGAGCAGACTTTGATAGATCCTGCTCTTTAAATAAAACAGGGTGCTCAC
>JBBPBX010042203.1:11747-28508 GCA_038048925.1 Garcialebias charrua
ATATATATAGGGCACGACTGACAAGTGGGGCCCATCCTGATGTTGGAGATCAGTTAGGGAGAGGGGAAACCCTTCCATTAAACATCTCCTAAGCAAAACATAAACACCAAAGGGTACCCTTGTGTATGTTGTTACTGTTTGTTTTGGGATAAAGCAATCAAAGCCTTAGGCTCTCAGCCAGTTCCCTTCAAAGGCCAGGCTGAAAGTTGCCACAACTCCGGACGTGGGTACAGAAGCTGCCCATGTGCCTAAGTCAGCAGGTCCCTGTGAGGAGGCAATTGCCATGGTATCCCTGATAACATTGAAATCAACTCCGAGAACCACGGTTTCTGTGGCCATCTGGGGGCTATGAGGATCAGGGAGAGGGCTCCCTGGCGCACACGTTCCAGTGTTGCCCCGATCAGAGGGACAGGTGGAAAGCACCCCTGCTGTCCAATCATGTGCCAGAGCATCCATTCTCAATGGTGCGTCTGTCTCCCTCAAGGAGAAGTAGAGATCACACTGTGAGCTAGCCCTGCAAGCGAGCAAGTCCACAGAGGCTCTCCCAAATCGTGACCAGACCTATTCCACAATCCGTGGGTTCAGGCTCCATTCTGATGCCAAGAGAGGCCCTCTTGAGAGGGCATCTGCTCCATAATTTAGATCCCCAGGGACATGAGTCGCACTAAGTGACAAGATTCTTGGAGCACACCACGTGAGCATCCTCTGTGTCAGTCCGAGGAGGGCCTGGGACCTTGTCCCTCCCTCTCTGTTGATGAAGGACACTGTGGTCCTGTTATCTGATTTCATCAGGATGTGCTGCCCAGCAATCAGACCTTTACTGAAGAAGTATTTTAATGACAGGAATACGGCCAGCAACTCCAGGAAGTTGATATGTAATCTCGCTTCCTGTTCATTCCAAAGGCCACGGGCGTTCTGATTTCTGCAGATCGTCCCCCATCCTGTTTTAGAGGCGTCCGTCGTGATTACTACACGAGATGACACCCTTCCCAGCGAGACCCCTTCCGTGAAAGAGACAAGTCTCCAAGGTTCCAGGGCCTTCAGGCACTCTGAATCTATCCTAACCTTTCCTGCTTCATTAGTCAGGGTCGGTTGTGTCTGTCGGTTTAGCCATACTTGTATGGCCCGCATTTTCAATAATGTGTGTGGCACACAGGGGATGGCTGCCGTCAAGAGGCCTAAAAGGCGTTGGCACATTTTCACAGGGACCCGTTGGTCCAGTTTAAATCTTTCCAGGCAACGGTGAATAGAGGAAACTCATTTCTTCGAGAGCCATGCTCTGTATCGGACAGTGTCGATCTGTACTCCCAGAAATACGGTAACCCGTGATGGAGTTAGATCGCTTTTTTGTAGGTTTATGACAAAACCGAGAGACTCCAGGTGAGAGATCACCCTATAGGAGTGTGACTGGGCCTGCATTCTGCTTCCAGCCAGAATCAGCAGGTCATCCAAGTAATTCATGACCCTGAGTCCTTGATTCCTAAGGGGGGTCAGGGCTGCATCCAAACATTTAGTAAATGTACGAGGAGCAGTCTTTAAACCGAAGGGTAAGGCTTTGAATTCATAAGCGTTCCCTTCGAACGCAAAGCGGAGGAACTTTCTGTGTTTCCTCCACACGCCTATGTGGAAATAGGCATCTTTTAAATCCACTGTACATGCGTAGTCTCCTGGTCTCACAGACTGGAGAACTTGCCGCAGTGTAAGCATCTTGAACTTAAAAGTTTTAATTCTTTTGTTGAGAGTCCTGAGATCCAGAATCGGTCTCAGGGAATGATCCTTTTTGGGCACCAGGAAGTACTTGCTGTAGTGGCCAGAGCGTAGTTTGCGTCCTGAGACCAAACTAATCACTCCCTTTTGCAACATCGTCAAAACTTCCTCCCTCAGCACATGTGCACGTGTAAGGTTAATCTTAGATTGCAGAACTCCTGTGAAGTGGGGCGGTCTTTTTGTGAACTGCAACTTGAGCCCGTGACATATTGTTGTCATGACCCAATCATTTGGTAGACACGCCTTCCAGGCCTACGCGTGCGCGCTAAGCCTGGACGGCATGCTGAATTGCTGCTCGTCGTGTTTTAGTGCTGGAGGGGTGGCTTTTGACCCCTCTCGCGCTCTTTCGAGCAGGCTGGTCAGCCCAACAGAAGATATCGCGAGATCTGACCATCTCTGGCAGAGCTCGTGTATCTTGCTGTGGTTCATAGTTTGACCACATGGTTTGTGTTTTATAAAAATGGGACTCGAGTCAAGAACCAGGGCAGTTTGTGCTTTGGTACTTTTATTTTTGTACATGCCTGAAACAGTGTTTGTTTTGTTTACACATACAGTAGGCGAGTCATGTTTGGTGCACGCACACATGTCACCAGCTCCTCGTAGTACTTTACAAGTAGAGACTGGGCTCAAAATGTTAGGTTCCCGTACCGCGTGGGCGGGCAAACCTGTAAAATTATCAGTTCGTCCTGCTTCATCAGGCCCGAATCTGAGTTCCGCACGGGCAGTGGCGGTCCTAGCCTATTTGGCGCCCTGTGCGAGCAACCCCAATGGCGCCCCCCCCCCCGGCTAGGTTGCCAGTGGGGGTCCTCTCCCAGAAAATTTTGAATAAAATAGATGCCATTTCCTGCATTCTGGTGTATTTTAATGGGTTGTTCAACATCTAGTTTTACCTACATATATAAACTATTCAATAAGTATTTTAGAGTTAATGGCAGAACAAGAAGTAGCCTGAGACAAACATGTAGCATTAACACATTATGAACATTATTCAAGAATTGTTTCTATAGGAACATTATCAAATATTTTATGTGAACGGTAAAACACTAGCAATAACAGCATTGTAAGAGGGGGACAGTTGAACACAGAGGCCTCCACCTCTGTTCAATGATGGACGGTTTCTTTTCACAAAGATGGCCTCCTTTACTCCTCTCTCAAACCATCGTTTGAGCAGCACGGTAGTGGTGTTCTTTGTTATATGTTGTTAAAAACAAAAGTTGTAAAAGATTTAAAAAATTTAAAAAACGAGGAGCGGCGTCGCCTCTTCTTCTTATTTTCTCTTTTTCCTAAACTGCGCAATGTAATGCAGCCCCCTGCTGGAGGCCGCTCTGTGCGGCTGCACAGTTCGCACATAGGAGGAACCGCCACTGCGCACGGGGTCACTGAAGAGGCCCTCGGCCGGTACTGGAAAGTTTCACTGTCACCAGCGGGTCTCTTCCGTGGGAGGCCACGCATATTTTCCTTTGGGGGTGCAAAGCTTTTCCTCAGCAACCCCTCGCGGAGGGTTTCCACCTGTTTGTGTCTTTGTTCCAGCCTGGCCTGGACGCGTTCTAGGGCTTCCCCGAAGAGTCCTGTCGACTCGATCGGGTGCTGGAGGAAGGTGGACCTCTGGTTTTCCGGGAGGTCCAACAATGTTAGCCAAAGATGGAGCTGGACGACAATTATTTCCACCATTGCTTTGCCTTGGAAAATGGCTATTGTCCCCATCATGCGGAGCACGAGGTCAGAAGCACGGCGGGCCTCCTCCATGGCCTCCGTTGCGGCCTGCTCGTTTTTTGTTACCTGGATATCCTGCAGTTTTTCTGTCAGGTACGCTTGCACCATGGTTGATACATTCATTGCGCGAGCCGCGAGGCCCTGAGCCCTGTAGCACTTCTAAAGTTGTTTCTCTGAAGGCCCTGCTGGGTAGCGCTGGTTTCGTCCCCGTGGCTGCTGGGGCCAGGTGAGCCGCCAGTGTCACCTCTATCAAGGGTGCACTTGCGAGGCCCACTTTCTCCATTCCCACGACATCAAGGAGTCGGGATAGTGGCAGCGTGATGGGAGCTCCGGGTTCCGCCCAGGAGCGTTTGAGCTCCATGAGGAAGTCCGGAAAAATGGGCATTTTTTACGACGTTGTCGGCTGCTTTGCATAGAAGTAGTTTCCCGCCAGCCTCGTAGCCTGTTGGCGAGGCGTGGGGTCTGGCCACGTGACCTGCAGGGCATCCGCCACCCTATGGCACAGGTCGAACAGAGCAGGGACCGACAAGTCCGGTTCCGGTAGGATTTGCGCCAGGTTCTGGGAGGAATCCACACTTTCTCCTCTGTAACCGTATTCGGCGTCTTGGTCAGACACTTTGGACGTCGAGTCCTCGACGGCAACTGAGGAGTCCGACACATTGTCCTCTCCGACCGCTGAGTTCCAGGTCCACCTTCTCGAGCTCCGGTTCGGGAGCGAGCAGCTTTGTGTGACGTGCGACCTTCAGCGCTGCGGCCTTAGCCATGGATTTAGCCAACGCGTCCGTGCGGCGTTTCCTCACTACCGCCGACATTCGACGGCAGTGGGAGCAGGAGTCGGGGAATTCCAGCGGTTTTCTCACGTGCAGAATCCCTAGGCAGACAGGACAGGCCTCGTGGGTGTCCGTCGCCGAAAGGGAGTAGCCGCATCCACTGGGGCAGGGGCGCGAGCGAGGGCTCGTCGTCCTGTTGGTTTTCTTCTTCTTTGTCCTCCGTTTTCCCTTCTCGGGAGCCATGTCCGGAGACGAGAAGCGTCGAAGTTGGTCCTAGTTTCCTTTTGTTCGAAGCCGTCCTCTCCGTCGTCTTGCTTTAGCTGGTTAGCCTGCTAATGGTTAGCAGGGGGTTGTGACGCAGTTAGCGCCGTCGAGCGAAGCAGCTGCGGAAAGAGAAGAAAACTTCGAGGTAAGTAGAAAAATGCTGGACTAGCTTTCTCCAGCCCAGAGAGGATTTTACAAGGACTCATGCTGCAGAGCATTTAAAACATGCAAAAAGGGTAGAGGACATGCGCTCACACTGGACAATTAAAACGTGTCACAAAGAAGTGGAGGTGGGGCTTTCACACTGGACATTTAATGCACCACAAAGAAGTGGACACTGGACATTTAATGCACCACAAAGAAGTGGAGGTGAGGCTTTCACACTGGACATTTAATGCACCACAAAGAAGTGGACACTGGACATTTAATGCACCACAAGAAGTGGAGGTGGAGGGTCACACAGGACATTTAAAATGTGCCACAAAGAAGTGGAGGACACGGGCTCACACAGAACTGAGGAACACATTTTTTGGGGGGAGAGATGCAAATACAGGTGCTGGTCATAAAATTAGAATATGAAAAAGTTTATTTATTTCAGTAATTCCATTCAAAAAGTAAAACTTGTATATTATATTCATTCACACAGACTGATATATTTTTAAAAAAAATTCTTAATGTTGATGATTATAACTGACAACTAATGAAAAGCCTAAATTCATTACCGGTAACAGAAAATTACATTACTTGAGATAAAAAATAAAAAAAAGGATTTTTATAGATGTTGGCCAACTGAAAAGTATGAACATGGTACCATGGTCCTTGCAAAAGGACCCCCAACTAAGTATTCAAAGATGTACATATTGTACATTTCATGTTCATAGTTCTCAGTTGGCCAACATTTATAAACATTTTTTTAAATTAATCTCAAGTAATAGTCTAATTTTCTGAGGTACTAAATTTAGGGTTGTCATTAGTTGTTGGTTTTAATTATCAGCATTAAAAGAAATAAACTTGAAATCAGTTTAATGAAAGTTTCACTTTTTGAATGGAATTACTGAAATAAATCAACTTATTTAAAATATTATGACCAGCACACTTTTTAAACATATTTGTGGTGGGACTGTAATTTTATATAGCTTTCATATTTCTTGTGTTACTGCCAGTGTTGCAGCTATAAATCCAAAAGAAAAATGAAGGCATGTTAATAAAAAACAAAAACAAATTAATGTTAAGTACAGACCAAAGCTATGTGAGCTGTGTACTTTTAGATTTGTACTGGTACATTTTGTTTTGCCACCAGTTGATAAGCTCCCTCCAATGTAATTCTAAAGCTTTTGTTTTTTAAAGGTACCAAAGGTGGACTTTTCCATTTTATGTGTTATGCTGTTCTGTTAATCCTTTAATTTATGTTAAAGAGGATAAAGGAAAAATGTAAGGAGTGATTTGTAAACCTTAAACCAACGGTTTCCACCATGTTTCCTGCTGTACAATGGATGGTCAAATGTGGTTCCTAGCTTTGTTTGCCTCAACGCAGTTTTGAAGTAGATGCATTATATTTTTCATATGCATAGCATGCCATGTACAGATTCTTTTTGTACCTATTTTTGTACCTATTTTGTTACAACTGATGCCAGTTATGCATTTTTTTATTCATATACGGATTTGTTTTATATTATGATACTGATGCCTTTATGTGTAATAAACTGATTCTTTTATCATAACTTTCGACTCTGTTATTTTTAATGTTAGTACTGTAGAATTAATTCATAGCCAAGAGTTATTTGCACAACTACATATCATCATGATTCCACTAATAAATCTCAATTTAAAACTGTGGATTGGGAACTTGAAAAGTTTGTGTTGTCTGAACGTTGAAGGGACAGTTTCTGAACGTTCAGGGGACAGTTTCTGAACATTCAGGGGACGTTGTCTGAACGTTCGGGGGACAGTTTCTGAACATTCAGGGGACGTTCTCTGAACGTTTTATGGAGTTTCATTTGGACGTTCAGTGAACGTTTTCTGCAAACGTTCAGAGGACGTTGATGACAACGTTCAGAGGACGTTGTCTGAACGTTCAGGGGACAGTTTCTGAACATTCAGGGGACGTTCTCTGAACGTTCAGGGGACAGTTTCTGAACATTCAGGGGACGTTCTCTGAACGTTTTATGGAGTTTCATTTGGACGTTCAGTGAACGTTTTCTGCAAACGTTCAGAGGACGTTGATGACAACGTTCAGAGGACATTGTCTGAACGTTCAATGTTAGCTGGGGCAGTACCCAGGAAAATTTCTCTGTACGCTCAGTGTAGGGAGCAAGCTCACCTCAGTCGAGCGATGCGACAACAGAGAAGTCCCACAAAGTTCAGGTGTTAAGCGAGGTGAAGGGCAAAAAAGAGAAAAATGGATGGGCATCAGCCGCTTAAATACCCAGAGGGCGGGGCCTCTGGCGCGACGCTGACGCCCTAGCCGTAAAGGCGTGAATGTATTCCTTCAGGTAATCGCGCAGGGGCGCAATTCCCATAGCATATGTTGCACTGAGAGAACTTGACTGAAAGGGAACACCTGGCTCTAATTTCACCTTCAAAATAACTGCTAATCCTAAAGGTTCACATACTTTCACCACTCTCAAATATGTAATCTTGAACAATTTCCCTCAATAAATACAGTAAATGACCAAGAATGATATTTTTGTCTCATTTGTTTAACTGGGTTCTTTTTATCTACTTTTAGGACTTGTGTGAAAGTCTGATGATGTTTAGATTATATTTATGCAGAAATATAGAAAATTGTAAAGGGTTCACAAACTTTCAAGCACCACCGTACCTGTGATTGACTTGTTTTCTTCACGATATTGAAAGAACACAATGTTTAATTGTGCAAACATTCCTAAAAATGGCTTATACCTCAATTATTTTAAATTCAATACAACAAGGAAGCCTAATGTGTTTGATCTCGAGGAAAACAAAAATCCATCCTTGCTCGATTGTGTGATTGTATCTCGTGTCTTGTTGTTCAGATTAGGTGAACCTGATCAAATGCTTCTTCAAGCTAACCAGTAGCGAGTTCAAACTTTTCATTCACTGTGTACTTGAGTATGGGTTATGTCAAAAATCTCAGCAAGCAAAAATACATAGTTTTCTACAAACTTGGGATGTTTTTAATGGTTTGGACCTAAACGTTGTCATGATTTGATAACATTCAAGTTTTTGATAGGTCAAATTTAAGCAAGTTTTAGGTTTGAGTAAGTCAAATAGATTTAGTGCCAACAGATTATAGTATCTAGTTGCTCCTGAAAGAACAGGGTGGTGACGATGTTTTCTTTAGAGACATATTACCAGTTGTTAGCTGATCATTTACCAGATTGTTTAAAAAGGAGTAAAAGGGTAATTAGGCTGTGCTAGTCTCAACTTCCATTGTTTCAGGGTGCAATTTGTCATTCAGACAGCCTATAGTAATAATAAAGTTATTTACAACCAGACGTATGTGACAGAAAAGAGGTTTAAAATGACTGAAAGTACTAGCTTTATGAAGTCTAAACATATATCAAAAACAGGTCAGAAGTTTTTTTTTTTTTTTATTACGGTAATTAAATGCTAAGAAAGAACTGGTGTCAAATCAATTATTGGCATAAAGTTCATTTCAGTGTTTGTGTGCCAAAGCTGTCCAGTAAAAAGGCAGGGAATTTGGCAGAGTACCCAGCTTGTGTCTGTGAGAGAATGGATGGGGAGAATGGATTAGAGCTTTCAGGGCTCTTCACACTGACTACTAATCATCTGGTTTAGATCACACGTCTTCACTTTAAAAGTGAATCATTCCAAGTGTCACAGGGCTGTCAGAGTTAAGCTGCGTGTCTGGTAATATTCTCTTCAAAGGGCAGGAACAGTCTCAGCCACAGTTGAAAACAATTGCACCACCAATCATCCAAGTCAGATCTTTACTTCATTCCTCGTTAAAAGAGTTTCATCAACATTCTTAAAGATCTATTTTTATTAGGGATGTATGATATTGGATTTTTGGCCGTTATCCGATATGCCAACATGTTAAAACTTATTTGGCCGATAACCAATACCAATATATTTTTCCCTAGATCTACTTAAGTGATCTAATAAGTGAGTTTTTAATTTGAGACTTAAACACAGTAAGCGATGGAGCCTGCCTGACATTTAGTGGTAACTCATTCCACAGTCTTGGACCTGCAACAGAGAAGGCCCTGTCACCTCTGAGCTTTAAACGAGTGCCTGGAACCAATAAAAACATCTAGTCTGCTGAACTCAGAGAGCGTTGTGGGACACATGGCTGCAGCAGATCAGTGAGATAGGAGAGGACAGAACGGTTCAGAGATTTAGAAACATACAGATGGATTTTAAAATGAATGTGAATAATGAAACATCTAAAAATAAAAAAATAAAAAAACGGTCCAGATGACCAGACTGAAAATTGTTTGGATTTTATACCTGGATTATTGAGCATGAACTTTGGCATTTTGAACCACTTGGGCATGACTGTCTCAGTGGAGTTGATGGGGGAGAGGGTGGGCCCAAGAGGCATCTTAGCACCAGCAAACTATTTTTGTTCCACTATGGAATATGCTGTTTGTGGGAATCAGTTTGTTTTGGTGGCTCCTCAGATTGAAGAAGTCCTTTGGATGAAGGACGAAATATCTAAGAAAAAAAAAAGAAAGAAACCGTCCAGATCACCTGACTGAACATTGTCTGCTTTCGACCTGGAGTATTGCGCATGAACTTTAATGGTTGAATAAAATGAATTCTTGAAACAAACTTTGTTGTAGTTCCTAAAGTTTTCCAAGGAGTCTTTTGTTTTTTTCAGCAAACATATTCTCATTAAGTTGCTGTTTTGTGTTATTACACCCAAAACCCATTTGGAAATCTCTTCTTATAATTGTATGACAGCAGTGGACCAATCGCTTTGTTTCTCTTTGCTTGACTCAACAGGAGGAGGAACTTGTGAGGGAAAGCCGAGGTTATTACTTCCGAGGTTACGGACTCGGTCATTACCTCCAAACAAAGGACGGCACCGCTGTGGAAGGGGCCACAGTGTTTGCACCACCCCCTCCCATCGCCGTGTACAACGGAGAGATACTCCACAAGCGTTTTGTGGACCGGGCCAAAAGGATCGACACCATATCCAGAGCTGTCTTTCCCCTGAGCTTTCTCATATTCAACATCTTCTACTGGCTCACCTATAAAGTGCTGCGACATGAGGACATCCATGCAAATTTGTAAAAACCTTCGCTTTCTGCCAACATTATTAGTTTCTCTGAACCAAAACTGCCTGTCTGAACTAAAAAGAGGAAAATGTGTCAGAGAGGAACACTGCTTCTCCGAGCCTCTAATAAAAGAATAGTGTGCTCAGGTGCGTCTTCAGGATCTCAGATGGTGAGAGATTAGGAAGAAAAAAGCTAGATTGAGCCTAGTGGCTTCAGGCTGGCGTTAATGATGATTACCCTCCTGTCTTTGTTTTGGTTCGCTTGGATCAACAAGACAAAAAATTAATGATCTTTGTGGGTTTTATTCTAGAAGATGATCCTGGCTGAATGAGACATATTGACTTGAACTTTGACGCAGCTTTAAATGAATGTTTTTGACAATTAAAAATACCGTATTTTCCGCCCGATAAGTCGCAACGCCCTATAAGTCGCATTGTCCAATTATGTCCAATAAATTGGAAAAATTCATAAACATGTCACACCGCCGTATAAGTCGCATCTGTTATGCGTCACCGCTGACGCGTCTCGTATGTTACGCGTCACCGCTGACAACCCAAAATGTGGGCCGGTGGTTTGCCCTGCTGCAAATGGCTGCCACACGGAGGGACTTTAACAAGATTAACCCGGTAAAAACAATTATTTGTTTGCTGAAAATTATAGCAAAGATGTGTCTTAGCTGAACTTTTCCTTGATAAATGCACGTAATTGTCAAATCAGCTGGATTTAAAAAGTAGTTTCGCTACGTGCACGTGGGACCGCAGCATTTTCTTTTAAATTTATTAAAGACCGTGTAAAGTGAAATTAAATTTGTGTTTTTAGTTTGTCACATGGCATAAATATGTGTTATTAATCACCCATATAAATCTGACTGATTAAAAACATTGTTTTCCTTATAAAATTAAGTGTCAAAAATCATGAAAAAACCTTATTTTCCCTTAGTCTGAAACTGTGGGGGCGTGTCAGCAGTGGGCGTGGTTTCCTGCACCCTTCAGAGCTGAGCAGTGTCTGGACAGGCAGACGAGAAGCAGAGATCCACCTGCTCCGTTTCTGGCTGCCAGCAACTCCTTTTTCCAAGAGTTACGCTGTTTTTAGTGCACTAACAACTCTGGTTTTGTTTTAAAGTTGAGGACACAAAGATAATTCATAACTCCGCTGTTATGTGTTTAATAATAAGCGCTATTTTAGAAGATGAGCGGCTGCACCCGGTCCGACCCGGTCACATCGCATGCGGGGTCTGTGTTGGTGATTAAAATAGAGTAAATCACGTTGATAACTGTTATCTCATCTGTGTCAGCGGAGTCACAGCGTTTCACGGCCTGTGGCGGTTCTGGACACGGGCCGGTGCCACGGATCGCTCTCTTCACACACACGCGCGCCGCGCGGAGCTGCAGGTGGCCGCTCCAGCAGCAGCCTGGGTTTGTTCTGACTCCCTCCTGCGTCTCAATGTGGGTGCCCTGACCATTGCGACATCCAGGGAAGATGCAGGAACGACGCATAATTGATTAGCTAGCTAACAATGAACAAAATATCTATGCTATTGCTATCTGATGCTATCTGCGATTCACGAGTGAACGGCTCCACCCATGCGAAGAACAATTTATATCACTAGAGCAGCAGGGGGTAGGGCTATACTAATGAGGACCGCGTGACGAAACGCGGTCCCGTTTAAAACACGCCTAAAAAATCCTGAAACACACATGTCTTTATACACAGTTTCATCTATAACTCATAAATTAATTGAGCTACAATTTTGAGACTTTTTACTCATTTACAACATTACAATCATGACATTTATAATGTTTATTTAAGAAAATATTGAAATTCACTTTACACGGTCTTTAAGATAAACACTTAAAAATATATATTTGTTAGCTGACATTATAGCCAAAGTGTTTCTGAGCTTAACCGTTCCTTAATTAATTCACGTAATGGTCAAATCTGCTGGATTCAAATTGTTTCGCTTTGATGTCTTCCAAATGGTCGCTCGCGCTGCAAAAATCAATTATAAATAAATCGAATTTTAGCTCAAACATCTCATGCAGCTAACAGTTTGTAAATGTCCACCCAGTAATTACTTCCTGTAAGTTTCAACAAAATCTGTCCTGTGGTTCATGAGCTATTTTGCAAAATAGTACCGGTACCCGTTAAAATACGGAGCTAACCGCTAACAATCTGCAATGCTAAAACATCTAATTTTAGCTCTAACCATCTTCTGCAGCTAACAGTTTATAAATGTAAGTTTCAACAAAATCTGTCCTGTGGTTTGGTAGTTCATACCTCCAGAGCAGGAGGCCGGGCTGCGACAGAGTGAATCCGACCAGACGAGGCTGCCGTCGGACACATGAACTGGAAATGGTCGGTGGACTCTCTGAAAGTGTCAGAGATCCAGAGAGCAGGAGGCCGGGCTGCGACAGAGTAAGTCTGACCAGAGGAGGCTGCTGTCGGACACATGAGGTGGGAACGGTCGGTGGACCCTAGCGGACAAAAATTGTACTGCACCCCTAGCGGCCGAAAGTGGTACTGCACCATTTTTTGCCAAAATGAAAAACGGTCATATCTGAGCCAAAAATTGGTCTAAAATTTTTGGGGATAATCCATAAATATGTCACTTCTCCCTATAAGTCACAGGGCATGCAAATTAGGAAAAAGGTGTGACTTATACGTCGGACAATATGGTAGTTGGTTTTTTTGTTTTGTTTTATACGCTTCTTGTTAATGGATTTTTTGGGTAAGGAACAGGTTTCTGATGTTTAATGATTAAATCAACAATAATTCATTTTAAGTATGTGTAAGAATAAATTAAATACCAGTGTAATAAATTGTATATAAACAAAGCTGTTATTAAAAATGCACAAAGCACAAATATGTATTTCCTTTTGTCAAATTTTGAATAAATTATTATTCTGCCAGGAAACAATGGATTTGCCTTTGATTTATACGAACATTTGATTGATGACTTTAAAAACAAAAAGAACTTTGCTCTTTTCAGTGCGTAAGAAATTCAATCACAGACCGAATGCATGGCTCACAATTACCGGTACTTTCCTATTTCAGTCTGTGAACCTCCACACACACTCAAAATAAATAAAATAAAAATTCCAAGAAGAAAAAAAGCTTAAACTAAAGGTGGAAATTGAATTCTGGAAAAAGAAACTGCAAATGTTGCAGATGTAAATCAGTCTGCGAACATGTGTCAGAAAGTATTGCATCAGAGCTGCCAGCTCTTCCTCCAGTCTCAGGAGTGGTGCTGAAGGTGCGGAAATGCAGGGATGTGACGGAGGAAGGGGGAAGCCGAGCAGGCTTTCTTAATGGGAAATCGGAGGGATGTTTTATCAACTAATGAGTTTGAAAAGGCCTTGGCGTTCCACTGCTAATGACAATGAATTCAGACAGGCAGCTGGAGCCCACTGTCTTTTTGTCTGCAGTTCTAATCAACTTCTCTTTATTGTACAGGTCCCCTGTTAATGAAAAACAGTCTCACTGTGTGTGTGTGTGTGTGTGTGTGGGGGGGGGGGGATATAAACCATTCTAGCCCCTTATTTACTTATTACAGTTTCTTAATCTTATAATTGATTATTAAAGCAGATATTCGAGCGAAAGTGCAAATATTTTGGTGTGAGGTTTAGTGAAATGGTTATAAACAATTATCTTACCTGTTGTAGGTAACTTTTTGAACAATCACACTTTGGAGGAACAATAGGTTTATTTATTCCAAACAGGTCGGGGGACGTTGATGTTTATAAGGATTGTTCCCACTACAGAGGGTTGAAAGGATCTGCATGTTTGCTTTAGCACTGCCTGGAGAACGCTGCAATTGTGTAAAAGTCGATCAACAGTCAGTGCAGCATCCAACATCCCCCAACACCAACAACAAATGGAAGGATGGTGTAATTGGAGGTATGTGGTTGATGTTTGTCTTTGGATTAACTGTTGAATTGGATACTGTTAAAACATTAAACATTTAATAAAGAATTAAAGAAGAACAGGGGATAGCAGCTGAAATGTATGGGTTGCCGTTTGTAAAGTTACATAGTCAAAAATTAACAGCAACATTTTGGTTTATTTAGCGTTTCATAAGAAAAAAAATGTTTTTTCAGTCATATTTTCACCATGTTATTCATACATTTAGAAATGTCATAGTTCCAAACTAAATATTTCATTTACAAGCTAAATATTTAGTTTGGAAACTAAGTTAAATATTTAGTTAGCAAGCTAAATATTTAACTACACACAAAATTTTTCGTTTACAAACTAAATGTTTATGTCCAAGATGCATGTTTAATTTATAAACTAAATATTTAAATGGCAAGGTAAATATTTAGCTAGCAAGTAAAATGTTGAGGTCCGAGCTAAATACTGTATTTAGTTTGCAAATTAAATATTTAGTTTAATATTTAAATGTTTAGCTTTGAAATTAAATGCTTAGTTTAGAAATTAAATATTTAGCTTCTACAACAAATATTTAGTTAAATATTTAGATTGTAAATTAAATATTTAATTCACACCAAAATATTTGGTTCACTAACTAAATGTTTAACTTGCAAGTTAAATATTTAGTTTGTAAATTAAACATTTATCTTGGACATAAACATTAAGTTTGTAAACTAAATATTTAGTTAGCAAGCAAAATATTTAGCTACACACTATTTTTTGTTTATAAACTAAATGTTTATGTCCAAGATACATGTTCAATTGACAAACTAAATATTTGGTCTGAGCTAAATATGTAGTTAGCAAATTAAATATTTAGTTTAATATTTAAATGATTAGCTTAGAAATTAAATGCTTAAATATTAGTTTAATATTCAAATGATTAGCTTAGAAATTAATTGCTTAGTTTTGAAATTAAATATTTAGCTTCTACAATAAATATTTCGTTTGGAAAATAAATTTTTAGTTTAAAAAATAAATATTTAGATTGTAAATTAAATATTTAATTCACACTTAAATATTTGGTTCACTAACTAAATGTTTAACTTGCAAGTTAAATATTTAGTTTGTAAATTAAACATTTATCTTGGACATAAACATTTAGTTTGTAAACTAAATATTTAGTGCGGAGCTTGCTAACTAAATATTTTACTTGCAAGTTAAGTATTTAGTTTGTAAACTAAATATTTAACTTTTAAATTAATATTTTGTTTGGAACTATGACAGTCATAAATGTATGAATAACGTGGTGAAAATGACTGAAAAAAACTAACTTTTTTTTCTTATGAAATGCTAAATAAACCAAAATATTGCTGTTCATTTTTGACTGTGTAACTTTTCAAACGGCACCTCGTAGTTTGTGAGTCGCAGGGCCTAGCTGGACAGGATGAACTGCCGCCTGGAGTGTTTTGACTTCTTCACCTGAGCACAGGCTCAACAGCACCAAGCCGCCCCATGATTATGTGCTAACATCCTTTCATTTCTTGAGGTAGTTTTAGCATTATGTGAGTGAGGCTAAAAAATAATGCTAACACAGTTTATAGAAGTGTGGGTGTCGGAGAAGCTTTAAACTTGCTCAACCAATGCAAAACAAATAATTCCATAAAATGAATATTTCTCAGTCCCCTAGAGCAGGACTACTGAACTGGTGGCCCGGGGCCAAATCAGGCCCACGGGTGAGCTCAGTTCAGCCCACCAATGGGTTCGTTTTTAAATGGATTTGAAACCATAACAAACCAATAACTGCTGGATGTCTGGTCCCTGAGCTCTGGGCTTTCAGTAACTGTGGCCCCCTGAGTAATTTAGTTGAATAGAATAGTCCTGCTCTAGAGTGTATTTCTGACCAGATTGACAAGCAAACCACTGATTAGAGTAGTCATCAATTTTGCTTTACACTGCTGATTACATGGACTTTGGGTATTTGCAATCTCAAAAACCAGCAGCAGTTACCTGTGCAACCTGGGACACTTCCAGCAGGATTAATATTTCTGCTTGAATTACCGTACTCCAAAATGCAAAAACTGATAACGATGTGAACAATTATTTTAAAAAAATAAAAACAAAAACAGCATTTGCCTGAAGCTCTATGAAACATTGAAGACTGGAGTTGTTTTAAAATATCAGGAATCCACATTGGTCATGCTCTGACTAGATGTCAGCTCAACTTTTTTCCTGTAAACAACACTTCCACTAAACCCCACTACTAATGAGCTGAAGTATTCCTTTAAGAAAAACCTACAGCAGTTTAAAAGTTTGAGACACTTTTTTCACTTTAGGGCATAGACACAAAAATAAAAAAAGCTCCTCCTCATCGCCACTGATCACTTAAGGACGCAGTCGCCTGACAAACTCGCTGAAGTCCCTCATGCTCCCTCCTGACAGCTTAAGTAGATTTCACAAACAGAATGTGAGGACATGCAAATCTCTAAAATATTGGCTGTGGCTTGTCACTGGCATTGCTTTCTCCATCTTTTAATCCCACCCCTTCAGCATTTGGGAAATATGCTTATTTCTCATTTCAGCCTCCAGTTAATGAAAAACATCCGTAATGTTATCATGAAAGAGCGTGCCTCTATATCTGAAACCCCCAACAAGCCAGCCTGAGGCTCGCTAATTATTATTTACAGCAAAAATGGAGCTCAGTTTTGAGATGCATAAGATATTGAACTGAGTTTTACATTTGGTCTTGATTTACAAATCAATTTTACTCAGTTCATCCTGCAGCCAGAGGAATAAAGATATCAAACTGAAGAGTCAACCATCAGAGGCTACGAAATGCTTGTTTACAGTCTTTATACTTGCACAACTGAATTGGCGACATTTAAAAGAGAACACAAAAGATAATAGCTCATCATATGATTGACTACATTTAAACTTTCTTGCATGTATTAAATGTGGATTTAGGTTTAAAGCATCTGTAAGTGGAACTAACAAGATTTTTGTATGAAAATGTATTTGTTTTCCCAAATAATTGTATACTGGGGGGCAGCATGGCATGGTGGCTCAGTTGGTAGAGCCGTTGCCTCTCAGGGTGCTGTTTAAATCCCAGCCGGGGGCCTTTCTGGGTGAAGTTTACATGTTCTCTCTGTGTA
>JBBPBX010042204.1:0-13445 GCA_038048925.1 Garcialebias charrua
TCTTGTTTGTTCTATCTAGGTCATAGAAAGCGCAAAGCGACAACTGTAGCTGAAAGCTTTATTACAGCTCAGACTGAACAGGAGGAGAAGAACCGGGCACAGCGAGAGGAACACTTCCGGTTAACCATCGAGGAAGCCCAAAAAGCACGTGAGGCCGCTGCTGCGGAGAGTCAACGTCAAGCTGACGCAGCGAGGGAGCAGGAGCAAGCCATTCTGAGGGAGGAAATGGCTTTAAGAAGAGAGGAAGCAGCACAACGAAGGCAGGAGGCTGACCAGAGGGCTGCTTTCAATCAAGCGCTCCTTGGGGTGCTGGAAACGGTTGCCCGTTCCATGGCAAACCGATAAGTTACGAGAGATGTATATTTCTAAACCTTAAAAAAGTTTTTTCTTGTTTTGTATGCCTTAATTTCTAATAAAAACACAATTGTAAGTTGTGCTTCCATCTTATCTTCAAAAGTGAAGCGCTTACAGCATTTTTGTTGTAAGTCAATAGTGTAGGATAAGCAAAGTAACTTTGTTTTTTTTTAACCTATAACGACACTGGTGAAGATTCTATGTTATCCTTTACATGTCAAATCCAAACCAAAATGGATTAAAAAAAAAAAGACTTTCATTTGAAGTGAAGACATTTCGCTAATCATCTGAGGAGCAATGTCAATTTAATGAAAAATGGAGTGTGTGAATAAAGTTATAAAGCTGTGGCGTTCTGTAAGCTTGCAAAATGGAGATTGTTCGGCATGTGTCAATCTCCATAACCCAAGCTCACGGCAAAGCACAGCTTTATAACTTGAATCACACACACACACTATTTTTCATTAAATTGACAAAGGTCCTCAGATGATTAGTGACAGTTACAAATAAGGAGTAGCTTTTCTATTGTTTTGTTTTTTCTGTAATGAGTACTGGAAATTGTAGCCATAATACATTATTTCCATGTTTTGTAAATCAATCTACATAGCAGTACAGTTATAAAGGTGTAGGATTTGTGTAATCTGTTTATAATCATCCTCATTCAGGAGTTTCTCCATCATAGCATCTCAAACACCTGTGGCCTGATGTCCATCCTGTGGATCCAGCAGCTTCTGCAGCATGTTTACCCAAGGTCAAAAAATATCTCCGTGAGTTTGACTGGTAAAATGGAGCACAGCAGGATTTAAATTTAAAACACTATAGCCATGTTTTTCAAATCATGTAGTTTTTTAATGGATAGAGGATCAAATCGAAGTTAAAAAAGCCTAGCTTCCTCTTGCTAAACATCACTTCAATTGTTGAGATAATGTGCGATAGCTTAATTTAATAAGCTGCAAGGTTAAGCATAAACACTAAAAGGTTTTTCCAGAGTCCAATGTAATGTAGTTTATTAATAAGTAATGAACTATGCTATGCTATGGAAACTTCATTTAAACGTTCAAAAACTCTACTTTGCTCCAGACTGTTCAGTGTTTTGTGTGGATAAACGCAGCCTTTCCATGGTTCGGATTGCTGTTAAACGTCTGAACAGAAGTTCTCTTCGACGCCTGAAAATAACGTGTCTTCTGTGATTGAAAATCGCTTCCCTCCCAACTCTGCTCAGTTCTTCTACTCTTTGAAAAAGCAACAGGCAAAGCAGAACGTTGAAAAAAGCAACGAGGTCATCCATTTTGTTGTGTGTTGTTTTCCCCAGCTCTTCTTCTTCTATTGTTAGTGGTGGTTCGTAAAGAGCTTAATGTATCACTAGCGCCACCAGCTGGTTAGAAGCGTTGATATTAATGATCCACCCACTGCAGGAGAACTACCCGCCCACTGCAGGAGAACTTCACGCCCACCAAAGGGGTCCTAATGCGCGCATGGATACAGAAATAAACCGGTCCCATAGGAACTGGCCCAAACTAGCCACAATGGGACCTTACAGGAACCAGACCTGTTGATAAGAGGCATTAGAGATAGGGTGAGAAGTTTAGTTATCTGCGAGAGACTCATAGTAGAACTGCTGCTCCTCCACATCAAGAGGAGCCAGTTGAAGTGGTTTGGGCATCTGGTAAGAATGCTCCCTGGGGGCCTCCCAAGGGAGGTGCTTTGGGCATGTCCGACTGGGAGGAGACCCCGGGGAAGACCCAGGACATGCAGGAGAGACTATCTTTTGGTTGGCCTGGGAACACCTTGGGCTCCCCCCAGAAGAGCTGGAAGAGGTGGCTGTGGAAAGAGATGTCTGGGTCTCCCTGCTCAAGCTTCTGTCCCCTCAACCTGACTTTGGAACAAGCAGAAGATAATGGATGGATGGATGGTTGGATGGATGGATGGATGGATCTTTATGTGTTTGAGACCTGTTGACACGTTTGGTCTCAGACAGAATCGTCTGCATTCAACACTCAAAGGCCCAAGAAATTAGAGAATATGAAACAACGATCCTGGTTGATCTGAGAGGTAAAGTGCATCATGGTTGAAACTCAAAACTGAAATTTCTTTCTATTCTTTTTTAACCTAAAATACTTAAAAACAGATATCTGCAGTGAAGCCAGACATAGGACACTATGTTTGCAGTACTTCATCTTCCACTATTTATCTCTCCCCCAGTCATCTCACTACACACAAACCAGCAAGTGCCAGTAAAAGATTCATGGAGTGGTGATGATGAAGCCATCTCCTCTTCTGCTCCACTTAACATGGTGGACAAATTTTGCCCTGCAACCCAAATACACACCCACGCACGCACACTGACTAACTCCAACACACAGCCACCAGTCCAGGACCCGTTAGGAAAAAGGAGAGCAGTGAAGCACACAGCTGTGGGGCACTTACTCACCCTTAACCTTCTCAGACGTGGACTCCCAGAAAAATCCCGAGGCCTCTTGTGTGTCAAGAGACTAATGCTGCAGATTGTTCTCGAGGCTGACATAAATGTGTGTGTGTGTTCCAATCCATCTGTATGTGTAAAAAAGATCTATGTTTTTACAGTCTCAAGGGCTTAAAAATACCTAAAAGAAAAGACAAAGAAAATGCCAGAGGCGAGGCATTTTTGAGTCATCTCTGTGATCCATGCAAGCATGGATCAAGGCTGAGGTATTGACTCGAGCAAAGGAAGATTTGCAGCATTCATTACAACAGAGATTTTTGAATAGCCCATTTTTCTAGTTGACACATTTTTGCAGGCTTCTTGGAACATTTGTTGCCTTTTTAAACTAAATATACTGCAATGGGAGACTAAATGGCACCAATGCACATAATTTTTTTTAAATGTTCTCTTTGATTAGTAAAATATATTTAAATTGCTTGACTTTGGCTTGAACTGGTCTTTTTATATCTTGGTGTTAATCCTGTTTAATACTCAGGAGTAATTTAACACCCTATAAAAATTGAGTTTATGCCCCCCCCGCAGTCACTCAGCTCGCTACAAAAGTGACAACACACCTGGCGCGGTGACCCCTTCTAACCTTTCTTTAGTTGTTCTTTATGGGTCCTGTCTTTGTCAGGGTTCTGCTTCACATCCACATTACATCAAACTAAATGGAAGGAGGGTCTCTTCCATAATCAAATTAAAGATCACACATTCTTTAAAGGGATGCATGTTGCCCAATTCTTTCAATGCCAAACTTTTCAACTAAGAACATTTTATGGTGGGAAAAGATGGAGTTGGAGCTATTTTGGTCAGACATTAAAATAACATTATTCAGCCAAATGTTAAACTCTGGGAGCTTCATTAAAATCCATCCTGTGGCCCAATGGTTGATTGGAAAGTTGTGAAGACAGCTCTCACACGTCCAGGTGTTGCCTTGAGTATGAGCTGTGAATGGCATTGTAACATTGGTTGCATTTTTACCAACCAAATCAATCAAAAACTTTTTATTCAGACACATACATGGTCCTAAACAAAAACAGGCAAAAGAACAAAAACCAAAAATAGAATGTTAAACCATTGCCATTGATTCCACATATTAGAAAATAACCTAACCGAGCTTTGTACGGGGTTGGTCAGAGTATAAATGGTGCGATTTACAGAGTCTGTTAGCCTACACAAACATTTGTACATAAGGGTTTGAAGCACAACTGCACAAGTTGGTACATTGGCATTTACTTTGTACAAACATCTAACTGGCACTACTCCATCACGACACCTTAAGCAGAATCCTCATTAAATCATTTTACGCCACCAAAAGTTTATGCATACTACTTTTTTATAATACCGCCACAGGTGGGTAGTATATATTGGAGTAAAATACTGTATGCTTTAAGGAGTACGTTTTTTACAGATACTGAGCACATAGAGAACTTCCAAAGAAGCATATTACCGTATTTTCTGGTGTATAGGTTGCATTGTCCAATTATCACCAATAGATTGGAAAAATCCCTAGATAGGTTGCACCGGTGTATAGGTCGCACCTACGTTTAGCTCTGCTGCAAATGTCTGCCACAGGAGCGCACAGCAAGGCTTTTAAGAAGATTAACACTTAAAAACAATTATTTGTTTGATAAAAATTATAGCAAATATGTGTCTGAGCTGAACTTTTCCTTAATAAATGAACGTAATTGTGAAATGAGCTGGATTTAAAAATTTGTTTCGCCGAAAGTGATAACAAGCCATATATAGGTTGCACCGGTGTATAGGTCGCAGGCCTTGAAAAAAAAAAACTAAAAAGGTGCGACCTATACACCGGAAAATACGGTAGCTTGTACATATTGCATACAGCGCTTTCTGTAAATGTCCCTATCATCAGACAGGTCAGCAGTTATGCAATGTTCCAAGTATTTCACCTCATCACTGACGTTACATAAGATGCTGCCAGACAGAGTGAAGTCAGGGAAAGATAATTTAGTGTCCTCTTTGCTCCTGACAATCATGATGTTACTCTTTTTTTATTTGCATTATATTTAACATCAAAATCCAATCCATGCTGAGAGCAAACCCTTAACAGTTGCTGCAGACCAGCGCTATATGGACTACAAGATCGATGGATTACAAGATCGTTACCATGTTTGTGTTAATGTTAGAACAAAAAACATATATTTTCTGTGGTGGCCATCAAGACTGTGGTTAAATCCATAAATTAATCTGTTGTGCATGCTTATCAAATGTTTGCTTTCTGAGAATTTCATTGAAATCTCTTTAGCAGTTCATGGGATTGTTTGCCAATATCCGTCCATCCATCCATCTGGCCATCTGTCTGTCCATCTGTTCATCCATCCATCTGTCCATTTGTCCGTCCGTCCATTCATCCATCCATCCAATTTTATCATCCATCTATCTTACATGCACATACAGACACAACTTATTAAAGTTTCTTTGCATTTGTCATAGAGCAATAATAAACTTTAGGTGACAATCTAACAAGGTTGTATCAGCTCCTCTAGACAAATTCTTCTTTGTTGAAATGTTTTGTCTTTTATTGTTGAAATGTTTCGTCTTTTGGACTGAAGAAGTCCAAAAGACGAAACATTTAAACAAATAATCCATCCAAAGGATCTGACTCAACTTTGTTAGGTTTAACTCTCTGGATTATTGAGCATGCATCGGGACATCTAGATGGCAATCTGCATTTAATACAAAGCAATATAATCAGCTGTAAATCATTTTCATATACATTTTACAAAAACAAAAAAGGATAAGCATAGGTGATAGAGGAAGTAAAATCAACTGTTTATTAAAGGTAAGAGTTTAATCCTAACGGCACCTCAAATCATCCCAGCAGATGTGTCTTGTTCAAAGTGATGAACTTATATAGATAAGACAAAAACAAATGCCGTTACTGTACATTCATGTCATTTTTAGCTCCTGATATCATTTTGGTGGTAAATATCCAGTAAACGTTGAAGAACCGGTGTATAAAATGTCTGGTTTATTCACTTATAGTCCATATGTGTAAACACTGCATCTCTTATCGTTCAAGGTGAGCATCTGAGGATGTGTCCTCAGGGTCCGACCTGCTGCACCAGCACCATGGAGGACAACCTGGCTGGTTTGAGCACCCAAGAAACAGAGGGGCTGATCAGAGAGGCCGGCAGGTCCCTGCAGGCTGCTTTCAACGCGCTCCACAGGAGCTTTGACAGTAAGCAGGCTGTTTGTGTGTGAGAGCATACAAGACACTCATTACTGCCTGAGCTCAATAACAAATCTTCAGAAGTGAACCCAGAGGAGCGTGACATTTGTATACGGTGTGTTTGCGATGTTGTGTTTGTCTGCACTTGGCATTCAATACTCCAGCTTCAATAGCACCGGTGAGTCAATGAATGCAAGTTTGTGTGCCCTGTGAGACTAGGAGACCCCTGCCTGGGTGCTATAATGAGAGCGGAGTCAGCCAGACACAATGAAATGTGATAAGCCGATCCCCTGATCTCAATGGGGGACACACATACACACGTGCTTTGCTTTTTTTTTTTTTTGCACACACAAACACCGAACGAGAGCTGTCCCCCAGGGCTGCAGCTAGTTCAGCTAATGAGCAGTTGACCCACTGAGGAGCCAAGTCTGCAGATCAGTGCATTTCAGAGACAGAGGAGGGACGGAGGGAGAAGTGCCACCACTAATAACAGACAAACAGCAAGTTTTTAAAATACTGATTTGCTAATGAAAGAAACAAAGAAGTGAAAATACAAAAAATAAACGGACAAAATGGAAGGAGTGAGTCATTAGAAGAAGTGATTATTAGTCTAAAAGCAGCAGGCCACCTCAGTAATATGGCCGTCCATCTGGTTGTGGTTACAACAGGCTGGCACTGGTCCACAGTCTTTGAAGTGCAAGTTTAAAGCCTGAACCAATGCACTGCAGAGACAGCTCTGACTTCCTTATTCTGTCTGTTTGACCTCCCTGTCACTTTGGATCGGGCAGCACAGGAAGTATCAAAGGAACCTGTAAAAAGGTGTTTAAAATGAACAAATACGACAGTAAACTAGAGTTATGATTGAATGTTAACTCCTAATATGCATTGTGTTATAAACTACATTTGTGTGGCTGTAATGAAATCTGTTCAGTGAAACATACTGAACTGTATAAAAACTTAATTTTACTTCCGTGGAATCAGATTACTGTATGCTGCATTTTTTCTTAAACTTTCTGAAGTTTTCTTTGAATTTTGCCACTTTTTTTTAATACTCATTTTCAGTTTGGTGCCTAAACATTTTCAGATATTTTATTTAATTATTATTATTATTATATTACAATATTATTGTGTGTTTGTCAATCCACATAACTCTGGCCTTCAAATCACTTGAGCGTAAAGGTCCCTAAACTCAAGGGATGAGCCAGTGTTGTGTTGACAAACAACAACCTTTTTTTTTTATATCAAACCTTTAGGCACTTTGTAAACCAGTGCAAGGACTGAAAACATGAAAAAGCAACTGATGTCCAAAAGAAAACTTTCAAAAAGTCTATGTCACGATTGACAGAAACCATTAAAAATTTGCAATAACTAAGTGCTGTTTAAAACTTTTGAATTGACTTGCATGTTGGCCAAAATAGTCTTATTATTATTAATATTATTATTGTTGTTGTGGTTCTTTATGATATAACCAATCCCTGTTGGTGGTAACTAACAGATAATACATTAGCCCCAACATGATCACTAAACACAAACAAACAGAAGACATCAGCCATCAAATGATTGTAGTGAAGTACAAATAATCTAAAGTACCATACTTTTCACCATACAAGTTGCACCTTTTTGCATAAATTTGCATGCCCTGTGACTTACATACCGAAGCGACTTATTTATTTTTCCCATTATTAATAACACAATTTCTGGCTGAGATCTGACAATTTAATTCATTCTGACATGGAAAATATTGAACACTACCATTTTCAGCCTCTAAAGGATCCTTGAGTCATATGGCAAGGCAATTGTCTCATTAAAAGGTAAAAGTGGCTATTAATGAGACACTGATTATTACTAGTCTAAAAGCATCAGGCCACCTCAGTAGCAGTAATATGGCCGTCCATCTGGTTGTGGTTACAAAAGGCTGGCACTGGTCCACAGTCTTTGAAGTGCAAGTTTAAAGCCTGAACCAATCACAAAACTGCAACGTGAATGTAACTTGTATTTCAACACATTATAATAATGTAATGCAGTAGTAAGTGCAGATACTCCATGTAAAACATAGTGGAGTAATTAATGTTTTTACACTTTGCTTGCCATACCAAGGCACCTTTGTCTCGCTCCAGAACTCCCGGAGGAAACGTCAAATCAGCTGCATTTCGCCACGCCGCCCAGGCGAAAATGCATTTATTAAGGAAAAGTTCAACTTAGACACACCGTTGCTATAATTGCGAGCAAACAAATCATTGTTTTTAAGTGTTAATCCTGCTAAATTCTTGTTAAACGTCCTCTTGTGCATGCTCCCATGGCTGCTATTGGGCAGCCAATCGATTTTTGGTACAACACCTGCCCACATTTGCGGGTGGTCTGCTGTGACACATGACAAATGCAACACGTCAGCGGTGATGCATAATACTGTAGATGTGATTTATATGGCAAAGCGACTTATTAATGTTTCTTTTTTCCACTTTATTAGACATATTTGAACTGATGCATTTTGTGCGGTGAAAGTACAGTACCTCACATGCCAGTGAAGACCTAAATGAAACTGAAAGTGATGTGGGTAGAATATGTCTTTAAATGAATACTTATGTTTGTTTGTTGTTGTTCTTAAGGAAAGTCTTAATCAGAAAGTCTGGTCATGTCTAGTAATGTCAAGCAGATAGTTATCAGTAGTGATGGGGCCAATCCAGTATCGGCATCCGTATCTGATACCAGCATAATTTAAGTATCGGATATTGGATCCAACCTGCGATATTTCCAATCCAGCTTCAAAGAACACTTGTGCTCCATCACATTCTGTGAATGCCGTGTTAACATTGTGTGAGTTAATCCCAATGAAGACACTCTTGAGCCTTACAACAGGAAACACTAATTTAAACAGCACACAAGAGGCAAGTCTATACCACACACATGTCCTTCTCACTCATGGTGCAGCTGGAAAAACTAAAAAAACTACTAAGCATGATGGGAAAGACAACAAAATCCACTCCCCTTAACCACTAATGGAGTGGATTTTGTTGTCTTTTCCATCATGCTTAGCGGGGTTTTTTTGTTTTCCAGCTTTAGCAAGGGAGTGGATTTTGTTGTCTTTCCCATAATGCTTAGCGGTTTTTTAGTTTTCCAGCAGCCCCTAAAGCTGGAAAACAAAAAAACCCGCTAAGCATGATGGGAAAGACAACAAAATCCACTCCATTAGTGGTTAAGGGGAGTGGATTTTGTTGTCTTTCCCATCATGCTTAGTTGTTTTGTTTTTTCCAGCTGCACCATGAGTGAGAAGGACATGTGTGTGGTATAGACTTGCCTCTTGTGTGCTGTTAACGTTTGTGAGTTTCCTGTTGTAAGGCTCAAGTGTATCTTCATTGGGTTTATCTCACACAATGTTAAAATGAATAGTCTCAGTACAAAAATTTCATTATACAGATTCACATACCTGAACAGTATCGGATCGTAAAGTATCGGTATTGGTCGATACCCAGTTATTTAGTATCGAGATCGGAAGTGACGTACTGTATGTGGATCGGTGCATCCCTAGTTATCAGCAGCAAGTATCGACACAGCCATGACATTGGTCATGTGTGCTGAGTTCAAACCATACAGATGCTGATGATGATGCTGAGGCAGATGAATGGATCTGTCCACCTGATCAGCACGTCTAGTCAGAGTAAAAGTTTACTGAACTCTCTGCACACTGATTCATCAGCATTAGAGCACCCACATTTACATGGTTTCTGCTCAGTACACATAAGTTTGAGCAGTAACACAGACAATGTTCAGCAAATTAGAGAGTTTCATGCAAAAGAGTAGAAGTTTAACTTTAGCTAAAGTTGTGGGCTTTTTTTTAACACCTGAGTATTGTTTATGAGAAAGAGTTGTTTTTTGTTGCTATAAAGTGATTTGAAATCAACTAAGCCTTCGTTTGGCTAACAAATAGCCCGGCCTAAACCAAGACTTCTACCGCTGACTGACATGACACCTGATAAGATACTAATTATTGATAAGTAATTAACAGAACATCACTAAAAATCCCTTTAGTTGTACTGTACCTTTGATCCTGTCTCTCTGTATCTCCTCCAGCCTACTTCACTGAGCTCCACAGTGGATCTGAGCGCTCCCTGCAGGAGGTGCTGTCTCCTCTAGGCTCGCTGTACTCCCAGAACACCCGTCTCTTTGGGGACCTCTACACCGACTTGCGCCAGTACTACCGGGGCTCTGCCCTCAACCTGGGCGAGATCTTCTCTGACTTCTGGTCCCGCCTGTTAGAGCGAACTTTTAAAGCATCTGCTCTCACAGATGTGAGTAACGACAGGTTTAAATAAAAAAGCATGCTCATTTTGATTGCAACAATATGTAGCTGAAGATTTGGATTAGTTATTTAGAATGAATTAATGGAAAGAGACACATTCTAGCACGATGATCAAGTGTTATTGCATCATTTGGACCAAATGTAAAGGTTTTATAAACCTGTCTTGCACTATGGTAAATGATTACTACAAAACACAATACAGGTAGTCCCCGAGTTACGACGGAGTTCCGTTCCTAAGCTCCGTCGTATCTCGAATTTCGTCGCAAGTCGGAAAATACGTCCAAACTGCACCTTATACATAAAATTCTGTATTTTACCAAGCACTTAGCCTATCCTAACACAGTACCCTACATAATTATCAAAAAAACACATACATTTGGAGCCATAATGAAGGAAATAAAGAGTTAATAACCTACTGGGAGCTGGTGAAGCCTTCCACCGCCTGTTAGCATGTTAGCTCGGTGTTCATCCAACATCTGAGGCTGCCTGTAGTTCGCGCGGTCCAGGCTGTTTACAGTAAGGCCTGTTAGCATGTTAGCTTCATACATTTGGAGCCATAATGAAAGGAAAAAAGAGTTAATAACCTACTGGGAGCTGGTGAGCCCTCCTCCGCCTGTTAGCATGTTAGCTCGTTGTTCCTCCAAGCTCTGCAGCTGCCTGTAGTTTTCCATTGCTTCGCGCGGTCCACAGCTTTACAGTAAGGTCTCTTAGCATATTAGCTCGTCCCTCCTCGTCGGTCTGCCGGTCCAAGGTCTGCAGGTCCGGCCCTCTGCCTTCAAGCTACTGCTGTCAAAACCGGAAGGAACTCGGAACTCGGCTTTCAAAATAAAAAATTTCAATATATATATATATATTTTTTTTTAAAAGTTTTTTTAAATGGGAGATGCATGACGTAACCGCGAAACATCGTAAGTCGAGGCCGTCGTAAGTCGAGGACTACCCATATATTTAAACATGATCTACCAGGACTATTCAACTAAACTGCTCAGGGGGGCACAGTTTCTGAAAGCCAGCAGCTCAGGGGCTGAACATCCAGCGATTAGTCATTATGTAAATAAACCAAGTTTTACGATGATCCGTTTCCATTTATTTTATTGCACTGAATCATAAATGCAATAAACAGAATCAAAATCCAGAACCAATTAAAAAAAAAAAACAATAATAATAAATGAAATCATTGGCGGGCTGGATTGAAGTCACCCGTGGGCTGAAAATGTCCCGCGGGCCGCCAGTTGAATAACCCTGGTCTACAGTAGTAATGTATTTGAACATATAACAATAATCATAAATTCGTCAAATTAGACTGTTTTATGGGAATGAAACACACTTTATTTTATTACCGTTCTGAGAAATACACTTTCCTTACGCCCCCCTCCACCCCCCACCGTCTTCTGCTCTCGTCTCTGTTTGACAGGTCGACCTGTCAGAGGATTACCTCGAATGTGTCTCTAAGCAACAAGAGACGCTACGGCCGTTTGGAGACATCCCTCGGGACATGAAAGGGAAGGTGTCCCGGTCCTTTGTTACTGCCAGGTCGTTTGTCCAGGGGCTCTTAGTCAGCACTGATGTGGTCAGGAAGGTCTCACAGGTGAGAGCGTGTTCCTTCTGTTCTTCGCGTTGTGGGACATAAATCTTCACACGCTCACTTCGTTAGCACACGAGGACAAACACCGAATGTTAAAACACAACATAATCAGTCCTAGGGTGTACAAACAGTAATTTTGATCTTGATTAGTCCCCAGGAGTTAAAGCAGTGATAATAAGAGTGGGTTTTTTTGTGTGTGTGTGAGTGTGTTTAATGTCTGGTTGGGCTGATTCCCAGGAAAACAGATCTGCTGGCTGTGTGGTTGTCACGCCCTAACTGTCAAATTAAATGTCTCTACCCTCCCAATGAGAAACACAAAGATCATCAGAAATGAAGTGTCAGACTTTCAGAACAAAGCTCTCATTTGGAGAGATGACAGCCCAGATGACACTTTATGGATGTGATGATCTTTATTATTATTATTTATTTATTTTTAATCTTTGGAAGCAGAGTTTTTCACCAAAATGCAGATTTCTGTAATGTTTCCATGTTTCTTGACTTGAAACAATATTTCAATGAGGCTTTTTACCTTTTAAAACAGAGAGCAAACATTCTCCAAACCTATTTTTTTGTCTCCACTTTTGTGTCATAATTGATCCAAACACCTTTTATTTTTTTTATTTTCATTTGTTTTAGTATATATTTCCAGGCTAGCACTGGTCATGCTCTGAGGTTAACAATAGGAAGCATTGATTTCATGTTCAGCCTTTTCCAGTTTAACGTGTAAACGCTGCTCTCTACTGTCAGCCTTCAGTATAGCTTCACGTAAATAAAACAAATGTAACAGCCATGAACAGTGGACATGTGTAAGTGAAAGATCCTTACTTCATTACTGAGACATGTTTATTTTTCACCGTCCTCAGGTCTCTTTGGGTCAGGAGTGCACGAGGGCCCTGATGAAGCTGGTGTACTGCCCTCACTGTCGTGGCTTGGCCTCCGTCAAACCCTGCTCCAACTACTGCTCCAACGTGATGAAGGGCTGCCTGGCCAACCAAGCTGACCTGGATCCAGTGTGGAAGGAGCTTATAGGTGAGATACTCCAGAGTAATGCCTTCATTCATCCGCTGTTCAGACTTTGAGTATTTATGTTACAAGTTCTTGAAAACTTAGTTGTATAAATGATTTTTAAAACAGCTTTCAGCAAGCTCAAACTAATGCCAAGGATTAGCAATATGGTTTGTGTAGGTTATTATTGTTATTGTTGTAGATGTTTTTTTTATGGAGTGAGGAATGTGACAAAATGAAATAAATAAGTACATAATACAAACATAACAATTAAATACATCATTTAATTATTAAATACATCATTTAATTATTAAATACATCATTACATGAGCGGCTTCGGATGTTATCAGTCCATTAAATGGCCGTTATAAGTTATTATCATCCCCATATGTAGCGGTGAAACTGTCCCACCTACCTCCATAGTAGGTTTAAAGGTATGTTATTATTGTTATTATTGCTGATAATGGGCAGCATCTCACCAGGGTAAACCAGGAAGTGTCTTTTTTTCAGCTTATGTAACCCTTTTCCTAAACTTAACCCCCTTACC
>JBBPBX010042205.1:0-12979 GCA_038048925.1 Garcialebias charrua
ATTTGAATCAGCCAATAAAAACAGAGCTTGAATTTGAATTTCAGCAGAGCAAGGATAACACAGCCATATATGGCTCTGAGGGGGCGGGACCAGAAATGTGTCTCGGTTTTCTCCTCTAAAAATTTTTTATTCTGAAACAAAAATTGTAGAAACGTTTCAAACTGGTTGATCCACTATGAGAAGGTGCTATTTCTAAGACTGAACAGAATACAGCATCTCAGACTGAAGAAGTCCTTTGGATGAAAGACAAAATGTTTCTACATTTTTTTTTGTTTTTTTGAATGTCCAGAGGACCAGACTTAACTTATTTAGATTTTTCTACCTGGATTATTGAGCATGTATCAGGATGTTTTCCCCACTAAACAGTACACTCCTTTAGGGGACCAACCAGTTTGCTGGTTTTGCTGGTGACTGATAAAGAGGGTGAAACATCTTTCTACAAAAAAAAAAAACCTGTCCAGATGACCTGACTGACCATAGTTGTATTTTGTATCTGGATGATTGAGCATGAACTTTGATATTGATAAAGCTCCTCGGATGAGAAGCGAAACGTCTTGTTTGTTACAAATAATGTCCAGTTGTTCTGTATTGAACGCCTTTTTTGATTTTATCATGTCCTGGACGACTGACAATCTTCACCAGCATATGAACTTTGATGCTTTAAAAGAAAGTTACAGTACCGTACTTTTGAAACACAAGTGCAACCTTGTTTTTTTGGATTTTAAATGGTGAAAAAATTCATGATTTATTACCATGCAGAAATCAGTGATGGGATGTAACTAAGTACAAATACTTTGTTACTGTATTTAAGTACTTTTTTCATGTATTTAGAATTAAATGTGGATACTTTTACTTTTACACGACTACATTTTACATAAATTATCTGTATTTTTTACTATACTACATTTCTATAATGTATTGAGTTACAAGTTACATTCACGTTGTAGCTTTTTGATTTGTCGTTAGTTTGAATGTAACTGATGTTAAGAGAGGAGTTGGTCCATTGAATCAAAGTACTGTAGATAGGCAACAATACACCTCCCCTTCAAGAAGAGCTGGACCCATTGCCAGGTTAACTACACAGTATTTTAACTAGAGTAGAAAACAAACTGCAGTTGAAATGATCAGAGCCTGTTCCTTTGTTAGGTCTAATGCTCCTAGATGTCACAGAGTAAATACAATAAAAACATGTATTATCTGCAGCATTGTTCATTAAAATGATTCAACACTACTATGTAACTTTGTAATGCAGTCTGTAACTTTTCTAACAATATATTCTTAACATATTTCTTTCCTCTGTCACTATCTACTGACAGACTGATGTCAGACAAAGTAATCTCTGAAAAAAACTATAGTTCCCTTGCTTCTCTATCAGCATTTATAAAAACACTAAAAACACAGTGTGACCCGTCATTAACCAGCCAATTAAAAAAGATTGTAACCAGCCAATAAAAACAGAACTTGAATTTGAATCAGCCAATAAAAACAGAGCTTGAATTTGAATCAGCCAATAAAAACAGAGCTTGAATTTGAATTTCAGCAGAGCAAGGGGAGCAAGGGGGATCCCTCCCCCTCAGAGCCATACATGGCTCTGAGGGGGAGGGAGCAGAATGCTTTCCCTGCTGAAAATATTTCTGTTCTGGGCACAACAGAAAGTTACATAGTGCACCTTTAATGATATTGTAGACCATTGCATTAGATAATACATTCAACAAGTACTTTTACTTTAATACTTTAAGTATTTTTAAAAGCAAATACTGTATTTACTTTTACTTAAGTAAAAACATTAATATAGTACTTTTACTTTTACTGGCGTACATTTTTGTCTGTTTATTTGTACTTTAACAGTACAAATTTGTACAGTACTGGAGTACTTTCTCCACTACACATACATGGCATATTTAAATACACTGACCCATGTGTTCAGCTTTAATGACTGTATGCCAAACATTTACAGAAGGAAAAATCATGAGAATAACTTCAGTATTCAGCGACCTATGCCTGATTAAACGTGCAGATACAGTACTGTACTTCATTGCACTTTTCAAATAGGTTACAAATGAGCAGAATAAAAACACGTCATGTAAACACCCTGTTCGGGTTAATTTTTGTTTATTCAGCGTGATCCGAAATAATTTGTTTTCAGAACGAAACGGGTGATTTACGCCAATTCATAACATAAACGGTGCGCAAATAGTGAAAAACTAACTTGACTGCGCATGTGCGATTTGTCATTTCCGCCTGGCTAGATAATATTAGTATGTCAGGGAAGCAAAACTTGCAGCAAGGCCGAGCTCAATTCGTGGCACCGGCATGTCGTACTGACACTTCCTGTGACATGCCACTGTTTTTGTGACATGCCAGTTTTTTGTGCCACTAGATGGCAGTGTTTTCAGCATGTCAATGCCTATTTTTACTGACATGTCAGTGTTTTCAGCATGTCAATGCCTATTTTCGCCTAATTACTTATTTATACTGCTTCTTATTAAAATATTGATTCAAAATTTCGCCTAATTACTCATCAAATTACTCATTTATACTGCCTCTTATTAAAATATTGATTCAAAATTGTGACTGTATTGCATTTTAAATCATAGAAAACATTTATTTAAGGGATATTTACTTGTTGTGGGGGACATGTAGTACTGACATGTCAATGTTTTCAGCATGTCAATGCCTATTTTTGCCTAATTAAATCATAGAAAACATTTATTTAAGGGATATTTACTTGTTGTGGGGGACATGTAGTACTGACATGTCAATGTTTTCAGCATGTCAATGCCTATTTTTGCCTAATTAAATCATAGAAAACATTTATTTAAGGGATATTTACTTGTTCTGGGGGACATGTAGTACTGACATGTCAGTGTTTTCAGCATGTCAATGCCTATTTTCGCCTAATTAAATCATAGAAAACATTTATTTAAGGGATATTTACTTGTTCTGGGGGACATGTAGTACTGACATGTCAGTGTTTTCAGCATGTCAATGCCTATTTTCGCCTAATTAAATCATAGAAAACATTTATTTAAGGGATATTTACTTGTTGTGGGGGACATGTAGTACTGACATGTCAGTGTTTTCAGCATGTCAATGCCTATTTTCGCCTAATTAAATCATAGAAAACATTTATTTAAGGGATATTTACTTGTTGTGGGGGACATGTAGTACTGACATGTCAGTGTTTTCAGCATGTCAATGCCTATTTTCGCCTAATTAAATCATAGAAAACATTTATTTAAGGGATATTTACTTGTTCTGGGGGACATGTAGTACTGACATGTCAGTGTTTTCAGCATGTCAATGCCTATTTTCGCCTAATTAAATCATAGAAAACATTTATTTAAGGGATATTTACTTGTTCTGGGGGACATGTAGTACTGACATGTCAGTGTTTTCAGCATGTCAATGCCTATTTTCGCCTAATTACTCATCAAATTACTAATTTATACTGCCTCTTACTAAAATATTGATTCAAAATTGTGACTATTGCTTTTTAAATCGTAGAAAACATTTAATTAAGGGATTGGAACTATTGGAATATTGTTTAAAATAAAATACCTTATTTTCTGGTGTATAGGTCACACCTTTTTATGGTTTTTTTCAAGGCCTACGATCTATACTCAGGTGCGACCTATATACGGCTTGTTGTCACTTTCGGTGAAACAATTTTTTAAATCCAGCTCATTTCACAATTACGTTCATTTATTAAGGAAAAGCTCAGCTCAGACACATATTTGCTATAATTTTTTATCAATCAAATAATTGTTTTTAAGTGTTAATCTTCTTAAAAGCCTTGCTGTGCGCTCCTGTGGCAGACATTTGCAGCAGAGCTAAACGTAGGTGCGACCTATACACCAGTGCGACCTATCTAGGGATTTTTCCAATCCATTGGTGATAATTGGACAATGCGACCTATACACAGGTGCGACCTATACACCAGAAAATACTGTATTTTTAAAAAATTGTAAAATGCTTGCATATTATATACTCTTCCTTGATTATGCCCTACTTGTCATATTGCTCAGAAATACGGGGAAATGTAAATAAAACTACTATTGACGTGTTAATAAAGTTACAAAAAAAGCAATTAGGCTTAATAATAAAGTGGGATATTGAGAACAAACTAATAAACTTTTTATTAAATATAATACTTTAAAATGTAATGGCATTGTTTTTATAAAAATAATACTGGAAATAATGTATAAAGCACTTAATAAAAGTCTTCCCTCTGGAATTCATATAATTTACGAGGTTTGTTAATATTTGAACAAGGTAAAGAGAACAGTAAAGTACAATCTAAATGTATTTCAGTTATCTGTGTGAAACTGTGGAATGACCTGAATGATGATCTCAAATTATGTGCTTTTTTGGTGAGTTTTCAAAGAGCCTTAAAATGTGAAATTATAAAAGCTTATGGGGATGTTATGTAGGTGTATATATGTATTGTGTAACCATGTATGTATGTAATGTGAGTATGTGTACATGTATGTATCATATACATGCATATTTAAATATACAGTAAATGTTTGTATGTGCACAAAACTCACTACTACTCCATTGCTTTCAATGCCGGCTGATTTGTATTGGATCCTTTGATTTATGATCTGCAATGTTTTTATGTTTTTCGTGTTGTACTTCATTGTCTGTGTTGCATGTTTGTTTGTCCAGCACTTTGGTGTGGACTTGTTCCTGTTTAAAGTGCTTTATAAATAAAATGGTATGGTATGGTACTTATGTATATATATGAACAGTAGATATCTGTCATTATGTAGACTGCTGAGTCTATGAACAGGGTAGGCAAGTACAAGCCTTGGCTTCAGCCTATTCCTTTTTTGGTAAATGATTGATTTACCATTTATATTGTTTTCCTTTAGTTTGTAATGTTTTTAATTTACCAAAATAAAGTTGAGTTGAGATTGCATGTTCTTTGGAAACAATGTCACAAATGGGGTTTCCTATTTATTTTTTTATTTATTTTTGTTAATACAATGCACATCCAGGAAGCTCTTAAGTATTTGAAACATACAAACCTACATTATAAAGATATAGAGTTCAATGAAGCCTGGATTAATGAGTTTTCTCAGGAGGTAGACAATCCTGTCTTGGAAAAGGCAGAGGTTCAGGACTTGTGCACTCCTGAAGGCGATGATGAACTGTTACATGATAGGCAGCAACATTGTATGTTTCAGGACACATGTCTTATGCCAGTAGATATTGGACAGGAAGCATTAGATCAATATTTGGATCATATACTAAATGTAGCTCCTTGTGAACAGAATAACCCCATCAAATTGTTGTCTGACCTTACAAATGAAGCAAAATGTTTCCCTGCATTGTTTCCTTCAGGTTGTAATACATATCATGAAAACCGACAGTATCGTTTAACTTTGAACCGTTACTTTAATAATAGGCTTTTACATGCTGATGGTAGATTTGCACATAATGTTGAATACATTTTTTTTGCTCAATACATATCAGAACTGCAACAGGTTATATCTAATGTATCGATTGCTTTGCGTAAAGGCAAACGTTTTCCAACTCCAAATTTGGGTGACTTATTGAAGGATGAAAATGAATTTAAAAAGTTACTTCAGTTTGATGATGGTTATCGTTTCCTTAAACCTATTCGAGGTACACCAGCCTTCTGGCAATCAGCCCAACGTGACATCCTAGCTTGTGTTCGACAATTGGGAAAACCAACATGGTTTGCATCATTTTCATCTGCAGATATGAGGTGGACTAATCTGCTTTATAGTATTTTGAAACAGGAAGGTCGAACACAGACATTGGAACAGTTACAATGGGCTGATAAGTGTCATCTGCTGCGTCGAAATCCTGTCACGGCCGCCAGGATGTTTGATTTTCGATGGCATGTCTTTTTAAATGAAGTTCTAAAGTCTCCTTCGAATCCCATTGGCAAAATAACTGACTATTTTCATCGTGTTGAATTTCAGCAACGTGGCTCTCCCCACATTCATTGCCTTTTTTGGATTTCTGGGGCTCCAATCTTGGATAAAAACACAGATGAAGAGGTTGTTTCATTCATAGATAAACATGTCACATGTCAACATCCATCTCAAGAAAATTCATTGTTTGAAGTGGTTACATCTGTTCAACAGCATTCAAAACGACATTCCAAAACTTGTAAAAAGAAAAACACAGTATGTCGTTTTAACTTTCCCCGACCTGCATCTTGCAGAACATTTATCTGTCGTGGGGAAAAGTATCAGGAAACACTGAAGACATGTACATGTGAATTGGATAAAACAAATGCCACTTGTACCTGTTCAAATAAAGACAAGATGAATAAGGACAAAATGAAAAGTGAATTGGCAAATGACATTGTAAGCAAAATTAAAAAAGCTATTGCAGATGAAAATTGTTCATATAGTTCTGCTGAAGAATTGTTTACAAGTTTGGATGTAAGTCAAGAAATCTTTGAAATTGCATATAAACGAATTAGTCGACATACACATGTAGTTTTAAAAAGAGAAATTAATGAAATTTGGATAAATCAGTATAGCAGACCTCTGTTAAAGGCTTGGAATGCTAATATTGATATTCAATATTGTGTGGATGCATATGCAGTTTGCGTCTATGTAATTTCTTACATGTCAAAAAGTGAAAGAGAAATTGGTCTTCTGCTTGGAAATGCCCAGAGAGAAGCATCCAGAGATGGCAATGTGAGCGCTAAAGAAGCATTGAAGAAACTTGGTAGTGTGTATCTACATAATCGGGATGTTTGTGCACAGGAAGCTGTGTATAGACTGACCAATATGCATTTAAAAGAGTGTTCCAGGAAGGTTGTTTTTATTCCAACTGGCGACAACATTGTTAAAATGAGTCTACCCATTTCTGTTTTGAAGCAGAAGGCATCTTCAAATGAACTAAATTCAGAAGATGTATGGATGACTGGTCTAGTTGAGCGGTATAAGAACCGTCCAAACGATGTTGTGTTTAACGATATGTGCCTGGCCAAATTTGCATCCGAATATCGTGTTTTGGCAAGGAATGAGAAAAACAAACTAGCAATAAAACTGATTAACGATTTTGGTTCTATTGCTAAAAGAAGTCGAACACAGCCAGCAGTTATTCGTTATGCACGTTTCTCTGAAACCAAAGAACCAGAAAAATTTTATCAAAGCATAATGCAATTATTTCTGCCATATCGAGTTGATGATGAACTAAAGCCTTCCAACTATGAGACATTTGAGGACTTTTATAAAACTGGTCTAATTAAATTCAAAGATGGCACATTTCATTCAGTGAAATCAGTTGTAGATGCTAACAGAGGTGCATTTGAAATAGAGTCTGATAAGTTGGAGGCTTCAGATCATATAGTTGGTGATGTTCTGCTTGAAGATGCATGGTGTCAGTTGTGTCCAGAAGTTGAGATGGAACGGTTGGAGTGTGCAGAACAGATGAAAGAAATCAAAGCAACATTCAATGATGAACCACAACATATCCCAGATTTAACTTTGGGTTCCAAAGCAAATGTTTTGGAGAAAACAAACAACATGAGTAGAAGTGAAGGGTTAGCATTAATTAGATCTTTGAATGAAAAGCAATTATCTGTTTTTTATCAAATCAGGCAGTGGTGCCTAGACAAGGTAAATGGAAGAAATCCTGAATCGTTGCATGTTTTTATTACTGGTGGTGCAGGCACAGGTAAAAGTCACTTGATCAAGGCAATTGAATATGAATCCAAAAGAATATTGTCACCAATGTGTCGGCATCCTGACAACACATGTGTTTTACTGACTGCTCCCACTGGTATTGCTGCATACCAGTTGAAAGCATCAACAATTCACACCACCTTTTCCATTGGAAAAGATGTACGCTTACCCTACACACCTTTGGGAGAAGAAAAACTCAATTCGTTACGTCTAAAATATGAAGACCTTCAGATTCTTATCATAGATGAAATATCAATGGTAGATCATAATCTCTTATCATACATCCACGGTAGATTACGTCAGATAAAACACACGGGTAACTTTTCTCCATTTGGAAATATTACAGTAATTGCAGTAGGCGATTTTTTCCAATTACCTCCTGTCAAAGGTAAAGCACTGTATTCAGATGGAGTTGCTAGCCCCTTGTGGTCAGATTTATTTAAACTTTTTGAATTAACAGAAATAGTCAGACAAAAAGATGTTGTTTTTGCCCAACTGTTAAATCGGATAAGGACTCGTTCCAAAGGGACTGCTATGCTACCTGGTGATATACAGGTTTTAAAAAGTTGCGAAACTGGTGAGGTGAGCTCAGCCTTGCATATATTTGCAACGAATCGACAAGTAAATGAGCACAACATGAATCATTTGTTTGAAATGTGCCCAGACTACGTAAGAATTGCGGCACAAGATTATGTAAATGATAAGAAAACAGGCAAATTAAGATCATTAGAAGGGAGTCACGTTAAAGCGTCAAATACATGTTTATCAGAAGAGTTGTTTTTGGGTAAAGGTGCACGCGTCATGCTATGTAAAAATGTGGATGTTAGTGATGGTTTGGTTAATGGTGTTTGCGGTACTGTTACAAAGATCATTAAACCAGAAAAGGATAACTTTCCTAAAATGGTTTATGTTGAATTTGATGATGATCGTGTAGGTATACAGAGGAGGAAAAACAGTCATTATACATCATCAGATTTGGCTCGATCCACACCTATTAAACCCGAGGAGGAAAGAGCCACTGCTAAAGGTGGATTGCGACGTCAATTTCCACTGAAGCTTGCCTGGGCCGTTACTGTACACAAAGTACAAGGCATAACTGTTGAAGAAGCAGTTGTTTGTCTCAGTAAAATCTTTTCAGCCGGTCAAGCTTATGTTGCTCTAAGCCGAGTTAAAAGTATTTCTGGATTAACGATTCAGGAATTTAATGATAAAAAGATTTATTGTAAGGATGATGTAACCGATGCAATTCAGCATATGACACCTCTCTTGACAGAACCTTCACAACTGGGTAAATTTGATGGATCATGTTTCACTGTGTTTTTAATAAATGTTCAAAGTTTGAATCGCCATGTTCAAGATTTGGCATTTTGTACACAACAGTTCAAACCAAAGTGTATTGCTGTAACAGAAACCTGGGTGTCTGTTGTCTCGTCAGATACATTAAAGATTGATGGATACAGTTTCCATAACTGTCCACGAAATTTAGCGTATTCTGGCAATGAGACAACATTGATACCATTACAACAGCAACAACATGGTGGAGTTGGCATCTATATTGCAGATGGTATGGCATGTGAATTTTTGCATTCACCACATGTTGATTTAGAGTGTGTAGTGTGTCATTTTCTGAGTTTGAATCTAGTGGTGGTGGTTGTTTATCGCCCACCCCAGTATCCTCTGGCAATTTTTAAGAAAAATTTAGGCACATTGCTTGATTGGCTAGAACAAAAAAGTAATACAATTGGATTAATGGGAGACTTTAATGAAGATCTTTTTAAAAGCTCATCCATTTCTAAAGTACTAAGTGACAGAGGATATATTCAAATAGTGAAAGAACCAACCACTGAGAAAGGAACTCTCATAGATCACGTGTACTTAAAATCAGATGCATATGAAATGGAGGCTATGGTCATACCAACATATTTTAGTGATCATGAGGGTATAATGTGTGGTTTTAAACCGATGAAATTTTCCTGAGTTGTCTGTCCATCCATTTTCTTCCACTTATCCGAGGTCTTCTCACAGGATTAACAGCTAAGGAATTCCACACTTCCCTCTCCCAAGTCACTTAAGCCAACTTCTCTGTGAGAAGTGTGAGACGTTCTCAAGCCAGTTGCAAAACGTAGTCCATCCGAAGTGTCGTAAATCTTCCTCTGGATGTCTGTGTGGTATGATATGTGGAACATCTCACAAGGAAAACATTTAGGAATCATCCTATCCAATTGTCTGAGCCACGTTTATCTATCTTCTCTCAACGTAGAGAAGCAATAGATGTACTCAAAGTCCTTTATGAACGATTGAGTTTCTCAGCCCATTTTTAAGGTAGAGGGCAGACACCCTGCGAAAAAGTTTGTATTTTGGCTCTTCGTATCCAAGATCTCATTGTTTTGCTCATAAATAAAAGCTCATGACCATCAATGAAGATGTAAACATAGATCAACTGGTAATTAAGAGCTTTGCCTTTTGACCTGGCTCTTTCTTCACTATGAGCATAATCAAGAGGTAAATTGAAATGTAAGCCTGTTGACTCGGCTCTCACTTTACGAGGACAAACCAATACAGTACATGCTGAACTTGAGACACTGAAACTATCCACTTAGCGATGTTGCATTCAATCTTTCCCTAATTTGTAAACGAGACAAAAGCTCATGACCATCAATGAAGATGTAAACGTAGATCAACTGGTAATTAAGAGCTTTGCCTTTTGACCTGGTTCTTTCTTCACTATGAACATAAATCAAGAGATAAATTGAAATGTAAGCCTGTTGACTGAGCTCTCACTTTACGAGGACAAACCAATACAGTACATGCTGAACTTGAGACACTGAACCTATCCACTTAGCGATGTTGCGCTCAATCTTTCCCTCATTTGTAAACGAGACAACAGCTCATGACCATCAATGGTAATTAAGAACTTTGCCTTTTGACCTGGTTCTTTCTTCACTATGAACATAAATCAAGAGATAAATTGAAATGTAAACCTGTTGACTCAGCTCTCACTTTTCGAGGACAAACCAATACAATACATGCTGAACTTGAGACACTGAACCTATCCACTTAGCGATGTTGCGCTCAATCTTTCCCTCATTTGTAAACGAGACAAAAGCTCATGACCATCAATGAAGATGAGGTGAGCACACCTGTGTGACAGAGCACAGCTGTGAGCGGACGCGGGCGCACCTTGGCTGCCGCTGCTCCTCGTACTTTTTGTTCCTTGCGCCTTTTTTGTTACTTTTCGCTATTTTTTCACCGAGCCTTGTTGGACATTTCTACCTTTCTGGAACACAGAGTGCGACAGGCGCAAGCCTGTGTACAGCACCTGTGCGAAAGGACACGGACATTTCTACCTTTCTACCTTTCTGGAACACAGAGTGCGACAGGCGCAAGCCTGTGTACAGCACCTGTGTGAACGGACGCGAACATTTCTACCTTTCTTTGAACCTTTCTACCTTTCTGGAACACAGAGTGCGACAGGCGCAAGCCTGTGTACAGCACCTGTGTGAACGGACGCGGACATTTCTACCTTTCTTTGAACCTTTCTACCTTTCTTGAATGCAGAGTGCGACAGGCGCAAGCCTGTGTACAGCACCTGTGTGAACGGACGCGGACATTTCTACCTTTCTTTGAACCTTTCTACCTTTCTTGAACGCAGAGTGCGACAGGCGCAAGCCTGTGTACAGCACCTGTGTGAACGGACGCGGACATTTCTACCTTTCTTTGAACCTTTCTACCTTTCTTGAATGCAGAGTGCGACAGGCGCAAGCCTGTGTACAGCACCTGTGTGAACGGACGCAGACATTTCTACCTTTCTTTGAACCTTTCTGCCTTTCTTGAACGCAGAGTGCGACAGGCGTGAGCCTGTGTACAGCACCTGTGTGAACGGACGCGGGCATTTTTACCTTTCTTTGAACCTTTCTACCTTTCTTGAACGCAGAGTGCGACATGCGTTGTGGATCTGTAAACATTCATGACCTGCATTTGTATATAAAGGTTTTGTTTCTTGCATTAAGATAGCACATTCTAAATCTGGACAATTTGTGTGGAAAACACGTCCAAAAGTAATAACAATATTTTCACGATCAATTTGTGAAATTTTACAAGCTGTGCTTAATGCAAGTTTTGCTTTACCCTTATTAGATTGCGCGAAAAAAGCAAAAGGCAGTAGTATTGGTACTCTCACTTGTGAGACGAGGTTCAAATCCTTGTGCTGCCTTGTTCATTGTGCTAACAATATTAATTGAAACCCTTTTTGTTTGAATTGTCTCATTAAATCTTTACACATGAACAGTATTAAAATTTGTCACTTCTACAAATTTAAATATAATTTAATTTTAAAAATGTCACTTCATGTAATAAAACTGAAGGCCTCATGGCTATAAATTTAGTACAGTATTTAAATGTTAAGTAAAAATCTTAACTCTCACAAATCTGTCCCACTGTGTCCTACCAAATTGCTCATTTGTGCCTTCACCTTTAGTATTTTGTTTATTTGACATATGTTTCAGTTTGTTATGGGATCCATCTAGTAGATCCATTGCATCTGAGTCATAGCTTAAAGCACAATAGCAATGTGTGTATATAAATTGAAGCTGGAAGAGTTACCTAGTAATAGTCCGTTTCTTGTCTGAGTTGTCAGTGTTCAAGTGATGTCATGAATCACTAATACAAATTTTTCTAGAAGTGCTCATTGATCATGCACCAAACAGTTGATTCAGATGAGATTGTGTATGATTGAGATTTAACTGTTGGAATAATGTAGAGGGTACAATGGAGTATGATTTTCAAAAACGATCCAAATGTGTATAGAAGTGATCACTGATGACGTACAATAAATCCGATGCAAATAGTTTGATGTATCACTGACATAAGTGTTAGAATAATGAAGGGGGTACAGTGGATTTAAACTTTCCACAATACCAATATGTGTAAAAGTGCTCACTGATCATGCACAAAAAATATGATGCAGATCGTTTGATATATCACCATGATATAACTGATTATGCACAATAAAATGGGTGCATATCGTATTATATATAACAGAAATACAACTGTTGAAATAATCTAGGGGGTGCATTAGAGTCAAAAGTTAAATGACACAAAAATGTGTATAAAAGTGCTCACTAATGATGTACAATAAATGGTGTTGCATATTGGTTGATAAATCTGTGAGTACTGTATTGGTTTGTACAGGGCACAATAACCGGGTATCCGCGGGGTTGTAAAAGGTAATAAAAGGTAGCACGTTGAACAAGTTTCTGGTGTTATCTCACATGCTAACGGGTGATGCTAATGCTAAGCTA
>JBBPBX010042205.1:13409-28506 GCA_038048925.1 Garcialebias charrua
AACAGTTTGAATAATCTAGGGGGTGTTCTGGAGTCATATGTTAAACCTTACTATCAATGTGTCCACAAGATCTCACTGATGATGCGAAATAAATCTGGTTCAAATCAGATGATCTATCTTTGAGATACAACTATAGAAATAATGTAGGGGGCGCAATTGAGTCAAAATTTACACAACAATATCAATGCGTGTAGAACTGCTTCTTGATGACGCACAATAAATCTGGTACAGATCGGCTGATGTATCACTGACATATAACAGTTTGAATAATCTAGGGGGCGTTCTGGAGTCATATGTTAAACCATAATATCAATGTGTCCACAAGGTCTCACTGATGATGCACAATAAATCTGGTTCAGATCGGATTATGTATCACTGAGATATAACTATAGAAATAATGTAGGGGGCGCAATGGAGTCAAAATTTACACAACAATAACAATAGGTGTAGAAGTGCTCACTAATGAAGCACAATAAATCTCGTGCAGATCGGATGATGTATCACTGAGATATAACTGTAGTAATAATATAGGTGGCGTTGTGGTAGGTATTGGACACTTATCATGGAAGCCTGTTGAAGTGGTGGATAATGATGGATCATAGTGATTTTGGTGCACTTCGGTTCAATTCTGTGGAATTTAGAGCCAAACGTATGGCGATGGTGTCATTTCTGAGATGGTCATGCCGCCACACCCACATCCTTCATTGAAAACTTTTAGCGCTTTAAAGTAAGTCAGAGCAACTTGTTATACATCTTCTAATCAAGAATCATCCTGAGTAATTCAAGGGTGTCAGAGAGAGAACCTTCGAATAAAAAAAGTGTAACTTCCTGTTCTGAGGGAGTGGGGCTTCGATGATGTCTTAACATGACCACAGAGGATCGTTGGTCATCCAACAGGGATGACTCATGCCAAGTTTGGCCCATTTTGATCTTTCAATGTGAAAGTTATAGTGGTTTGAAATGTATGTCGTGAGGCACAAGTTTGAGGCCTGGCCACGCCCCTTTAGCATAAATGAAAACAAAAACTTTTGTTAACTTTTACTGTCCAATGTGTTAAGGGCATATTAACCAAGTTTGAAGGGAATCCTTCAAAATCCCTAAAAGGAGTTCATTTAAATACGTAATTCAAAAACGTCAGAAAATGACCTTTGACCCAAAATGGCAGACTTCGTGTTTGTTTTGGACCAGTGCTCCATGAGAGTTTTCATAGATCCTGAGAAGATAAATATATTCACCGAGTTTCAGAATTATCGGGGGAAAAATGGCTTGGGACTGATATTTTTTAATATTCTAGGGAGCGCTATGGAGGTTATTTGCTAATTAGCATAAACACCTGTTCAAGGGGTGGGTAATGATCGATCATAATGATTTTGGTACTCCTCAGATCAAATCTGTGGAGTTTAGAACCAAACGTATGGTGACGGCGTTACGTCTTACTTCGCCACGTCACCACGCCCACTTGCTCCACCCAAAACGAACAGTGCTGGAAAGCTTGTTACACCAACATGTCTTCGGTGACTGGATACAATGTCACGCTGATTAGGTAACAGGGATCCGATATGGACCGTTCAACGTAAAACTTTACACTTCCTGTTGTCAGGGGGCGTGGCTTAAGTGATGTCATGATTTGACCATACAGTTTTGCAGGGGACCGTATGTGGATCAATCACTGAAGGTTTGATGTATTAGACAGTTTTCGTGTAAGAGCTGTAAGCGTTTCGTTTTTCATGGCGAGATGTCCAACTTTGAGGTCTGGTCTTGTCCCTTCAGCATGCATGAAAACATACAATTTTGATAACATTTGTTCCCCCGTGCCTTATAAAGAAACTGGCCAAGTTTGAATCAAATCGAGCAAAATCCCTAGGAGGAGTTCGTTGAAATGCAGAGGCTGTAAACGGCCAAAAAGGTGTGAAAATTTGGTCATCGTTCCAAAATGGCCGCCTTACCATTTATCGTACAGCGTTGATGCCTGAGGGTTTTCTGTACTTCTTGGTGAGTTAGACAAGTATACCAAATTTCATGATTCTACGTCGAACTAAGGTCAATGCGGAGGGTATTTTGAATATTTCTAGGGGGCGCTCTTGAGCCGTTTCTGTGGCGATTTTTGCCACGCCCCCACATGCTAACGTGTAATGCTAATGCTAAGCTAACTAGCATGCTAGGCTAACACCTTATTTTCCAACCAAACTTACACAGGTGACTCAACAGACCACGCTGAACAAGTTTCTGATGTTATCTCACATGCTAACGGGTAATGCTAATGCTAAGCTAACTAGCATGCTAGGCTAACACCTTATTTTCCAACCAAACTTACACAGGTGACTCAACAGACCACGCTGAACAAGTTTCTGGTGTTATCTCACATGCTAACGGGTGATGCTAATGCTAAGCTAACTAGCATGCTAGGCTAACACCTTATTTTCCATTCAAACTTACACAGATGACTCAACAGACCACGCTGAACAAGTTTCTGGTGTTATCTCACATGCTAACGGGTGATGCTAATGCTAAGCTAACTAGCATGCTAGGCTAACACCTTATTTTCCAACCAAACTTACACAGGTGACTCAACAGACCACGCTGAACAAGTTTCTGGTGTTATCTCACATGCTAACGGGTGATGCTAATGCTAAGCTAACTAGCATGCTAGGCTAACACCTTATTTTCCATTCAAACTTACACAGATGACTCAACAGACCACGCTGAACAAGTTTCTGGTGTTATCTCACATGCTAACGGGTGATGCTAATGCTAAGCTAACTAGCATGCTAAGCTAACACCTTATTTTCCAACCAAACTTACACAGGTGACTCAACAGACCACGCTGAACAAGTTTCTGGTGTTATCTCACATGCTAACGGGTAATGCTAATGCTAAGCTAACTAGCATGCTAGGCTAACACCTTATTTTCCAACCAAACTTACACAGGTGACTCAACAGACCACGCTGAACAAGTTTCTGGTGTTATCTCACATGCTAACGGGTGATGCTAATGCTAAGCTAACTAGCATGCTAGGCTAACACCTTATTTTCCAACCAAACTTACACAGGTGACTCAACAGACCACGCTGAACAAGTTTCTGGTGTTATCTCACATGCTAACGGGTGATGCTAATGCTAAGCTAACTAGCATGCTAGGCTAACACCTTATTTTCCAACCAAACTTACACAGGTGACTCAACAGACCACGCTGAACAAGTTTCTGGTGTTATCTCACATGCTAACGGGTAATGCTAATGCTAAGCTAACTAGCATGCTAGGCTAACACCTTATTTTCCAACCAAACTTACACAGGTGACTCAACAGACCACGCTGAACAAGTTTCTGGTGTTATCTCACATGCTAACGGGTGATGCTAATGCTAAGCTAACTAGCATGCTAGGCTAACACCTTATTTTCCAACCAAACTTACACAGGTGACTCAACAGACCACGCTGAACAAGTTTCTGGTGTTATCTCACATGCTAACGGGTGATGCTAATGCTAAGCTAACTAGCATGCTAGGCTAACACCTTATTTTCCAACCAAACTTACACAGGTGACTCAACAGACCACGCTGAACAAGTTTCTGGTGTTATCTCACATGCTAACGGGTGATGCTAATGCTAAGCTAACTAGCATGCTAGGCTAACACCTTATTTTTCAACCAAACTTACACAGATGACTCAACAGACCACGCTGAACAAGTTTCTGGTGTTATCTCACATGCTAACGGGTGATGCTAATGCTAAGCTAACTAGCATGCGCACTTGAGTCAAATGTTAGCCCACCATATCAATGTGTCCACAAGGGCTCACTGTTGATGCACAATAAATCTTGTACAGATCGGATAATGTATCACTGAGATATAACTGTAGTAATAATATAGGGGGCGCTATGGAGTAAAAATTTACACAACATTATCAATGTGTGTAGAAGTGCTCACTGATGAACCACACTAAATCTCGTGCAGATCGGATAATGTATCACTAAGATATAACTGTAGTAATAATATAGGGGGCGCTATGGAGTAAAAATTTACATACTATTATCAATGTGTGTCGAAGTGTTCACTGATAAAGCACAATAAATCTCGTGCAGATCGGATAATGTATCACTAAGATATAACTGTAGTAATAATATAGGGGGCGCTATGGAGTAAAACTTTACATACCATTATCAATGTGTGTCGAAGTGTTCACTGATAAAGCACAATAAATCTGGTTCAGATCGGATGATGTATCACTGAGATATAACTATAGACATAATGTAGGGGGCGCACTTGAGTCAAATGTTAGCCCACCATATCAATGTGTCCACAAGGGCTCACTGATGATGCACAATAAATCTGGTTCAGATCGGATGATGTATCACTGAGATATAACTATAGAAATAATGTAGGGGGCGCACTTGAGTCAAATGTTAGCCCACCATATCAATGTGTCCACAAGGGCTCACTGATGATGCACAATAAATCTGGTTCAGATCGGATGATGTATCACTGAGATATAACTATAGAAATAATGTAGGGGGCGCACTTGAGTCAAATGTTAGCCCACCATATCAATGTGTCCACAAGGGCTCACTGATGATGCACAATAAATCTGGTTCAGATCGGATGATGTATCACTGAGATACAACAGTTTGAATAATCTAGGGGGCGCTATGGAGGCTATTTGCTAATTAGCATAAACACCTGTTCAAGGGGTGGGTAATGATCGATCATAATGATTTTGGTACTCCTCAGATCAAATCTGTGGAGTTTAGAACCAAACGTATGGTGACGGCGTTACGTCTTACTTCGCCATGTCACCACGCCCACTTGCTCCACCCAAAACGAACGTTTCGTTTTTCATGGCGAGATGTCCAACTTTGAGGTCTGGCCCCGCCCCTTCAGCATGCATGAAAACGCACAGTTTTGATAACATTTGTTCCCCCGTGCCTTATAAAGAAACTGGCCAAGTTTGAATCAAATCGAGCGAAATCCCTAGGAGGAGTTCGTTGAAATGCAGAGGCTGTAAACGGCCAAAAAGGGGTGAAAATTTGGTCATCGTTCCAAAATGGCCGCCTTACCATTTATCGTACAACATTGGTGCCAGAGGGTTTTCTGTGCATCTTGGTGAGTTGGACAAGTGTACCAAATTTCATGATTCTACGTCAAACTAAGGTCAATGCGGAGGGTATTTTGAATATTTCTAGGGGGCGCTCTTGAGCCGTTTCTGTAGCGATTTGCTAATTAGCATAAACACCTGTTCAAGGGGTGGGCAATGATCGATCATACTGATTTTGGTACTCCTCGGATCAAATCTGTGGATTTTAGAACCAAACGTATGGTGATGGCGTTATGTCTTACTTCGCCACGTCGCCACGCCCACATGCTCCACCAAAAACGAACAGTATTGGAATGCTTGTTACACCAACATGTCTTCGGTCACTGGACACAATGCCACGCTGATTAGGTAACAGGGGTCCGATATGGACCGTTCAACGTAAAACTTTACACTTCCTGTTGTCAGGGGGCGTGGCTTAAGTGATGTCATGATTTGACCATACAGTTTTGCGGGGGACCGGATGTGGGTCAATAACTGAAGGTTTGATGTATTAGACTTTTTTCGTGTAAGAGCTGTAAGCGTTTCGTTTTTCATGGCGAGATGTCCAACTTTGACGTCTGGCCCCGCCCCTTCAGCATTCATGAAAACGCACAATTTTGATATCGTTTGTTCCCCCGTGCCTTATGAAGAAACTGGCCAAGTTTGAACCAAATCGAGCGAAATTCATAGGAGGAGTTCGTTCAAATGCGGAGGCTGTAAACGGCCAAAAAGGGGTGAAAATTTGGTCATCGTTCCAAAATGGCCGCCTTACCATTTATTGTACAACATTGGTGCCAGAGGGTTTTCTGTGCATCTTGGTGAGTTGGACAAGTGTACCAAATTTCATGATTCTACGTCAAACTAAGGTCAATGCGGAGGGTATTTTGAAAATTTCTAGGGGGCGCTCTTGAGCCGTTTCTGTGGCGATTTTTGCCACGCCCCCAAAATACGTAATTTTTCACCAGTCCTGACGAGTCCGCCAAATTTGGTGAGTTTTCGTATATGATAAAGCCTCCAAAAGGCCACTTCTTTGGGGGGAAGAAAAAAAAAAAAAAAAATAATAATAATTAAAGCCGCAAGCGGCGTTGAGGCCCTCGCAGCTTAGCGCCGCTCGGACCTTATTGAGGCGACCGCGCGAGCTCCAGCTCGTCCGCTCGGTCGCCATTTCGAAGTCTCTCGTGTCTACTCCGCACCAGGGGTGCACACGCACAATAAATCTGGTTCAGATCGGATGATGTCTCACTGAGATATAACAGTTTGAATAATCTAGGGGGCGCTCTGGAGTCACATGTTAAACCACAATATCAATGTGTCCACAAGGTCTCACTGATGATACACAATAAATCTGGTTCAGATCGGATGATGTCTCACTGAGATATAACAGTTTGAATAATCTAGGGGGCGCTATGGAGTTATATGTTAAACCACAATATCAATGTGTCCACAAGGGCTCACTGATTATTCACAATAAATTTGGTTCAGATCGGATGATGTATCACTGAGATATAACTATAGAAATAATGTAGGGGGCGCACTTGAGTCAAATGTTAGCCCACCATATCAATGTGTCCACAAGGGCTCACTGATGATGCACAATAAATCTCGTGCAGATCGGATAATGTATCACTGAGATATAACTGTAGTAATAATATAGGGGGCGCTATGGAGTAAAAATTTACATACCATTATCAATGTGTGTAGAAGTGTTCACTGATAAAGCACAATAAATCTCGTGCAGATCGGATAATGTATCACTAAGATATAACAGTAGTAATAATACAGGGGGCGCTATGGAGTAAAAATTTACATACCATTATCAATGTGTGTAGAAGTGTTCACTGATGAATCACAATAAATCTCATGCAGATCGGATAATGTATCACTAAGATATAACTGTAGTAATAATACAGGGGGCGCTATGGAGTAAAAATTTACATACCATTATCAATGTGTGTAGAAGTGTTCACTGATGAATCATAATAAATCTCGTGCAGATCGGATAATGTATCACTAAGATATAACTGTAGTAATAATATAGGGGGCGCTATGGAGTAAAAATTTACATAACATTATCAATGTGTGTCGAAGTGTTCACTGATAAAGCATAATAAATATTGTGCAGATCGGATAATGTATCACTAAGATATAACTGTAGTAATAATATAGGGGGCGCTATGGAGTAAAAATTTACATAACATTATCAATGTGTGTAGAAGTGTTCACTGATGAATCACAATAAATCTGGTTCAGATCGGATGATGTATCACTGAGATATAACCATAGAAATAATGTAGGGGGCGCACTTGAGTCAAATGTTAAACCACAATATCAATGTGTCCACAAGGGCTCACTGATGATGAACAATAAATCTGGTTCAGATCGGATGATGTCTCACTGAGATATAACAGTTTGAATAATCTAGGGGGCGCTCTGGAGTCATATGTTGAACCACAATATCAATGTGTCCACAAGGTCTCACTGATGATGCACAATAAATCTGGTTCAGATCGGATGATGTATCACTGAGATATAACTATAGAAGTAATGTAGGGGGCGCACTTGAGTCAAATGTTAGCCCACCATATCAATGTGTCCACAAGGGCTCACTGATGATGCACAATAAATCTGGTTCAGATCGGATGATGTATCACTGAGATATAACAGTTTGAATAATCTAGGGGGCGCTCTGGAGTCATATGTTAGCCCACCATATCAATGTGTCCACAAGGGCTCACTGATGATGCACAATAAATCTGGTTCAGATCGGATGATGTATCACTGAGATATAACTATATAAATAATCTAGGGGGCGCACTTGAGTCAAATGTTAGCCCACCATATCAATGTGTCCACAAGGGCTCACTGATGATGCACAATAAATCTGGTTCAGATCGGATGATGTATCACTGAGATACAACAGTTTGAATAATCTAGGGGGCGCTATGGAGGCTATTTGCTAATTAGCATAAACACCTGTTCAAGGGGTGGGTAATGATCGATCATAATGATTTTGGTACTCCTCAGATCAAATCTGTGGAGTTTAGAACCAAACGTATTGTGACGGCGTTACGTCTTACTTCGCCACGTCACCACGCCCACTTGCTCCACCCAAAACGAACAGTGCTGGAAAGCTTGTTACACCAACATGTCTTCGGTGACTGGATACAATGTCACGCTGATTAGGTAACAGGGATCCCATATGGACCGTTCAACGTAAAACTTTACACTTCCTGTTGTCAGGGGGCGTGGCTTAAGTGATGTCATGATTTGACCATACAGTTTTGCAGGGGACCGGATGTGGGTCAATCACTGAAGGTTTGATGTATTAGACAGTTTTCGTGTAAGAGCTATAAGCGTTTCGTTTTTCATGGCGAGATGTCCAACTTTGAGGTCTGGCCCCGCCCCTTCATCATGCATGAAAACGCACAGTTTTGAAAATATTTGTTCCCCCGTGCCTTATAAAGAAACTGGCCAAGTTTGAATCAAATCGAGCGAAATCCCTAGGAGGAGTTCGTTGAAATGCAGAGGCTGTAAACGGCCAAAAAGGGGTGAAAATTTGGTCATCGTTCCAAAATGGCCGCCTTACCATTTATCGTACAACATTGGTGCCAGAGGGTTTTCTGTGCATCTTGGTGAGTTGGACAAGTGTACCAAATTTCATGATTCTACGTCAAACTAAGGTCAATGCAGAGGGTATTTTGAATATTTCTAGGGGGCGCTCTTGAGCCGTTTCTGTAGCGATTTGCTAATTAGCATAAACACCTGTTCAAGGGGTGGGCAATGATCGATCATACTGATTTTGGTACTCCTCGGATCAAATCTGTGGATTTTAGAACCAAACGTATGGTGATGGCGTTATGTCTTACTTCGCCACGTCGCCACGCCCACATGCTCCACCAAAAACGAACAGTATTGGAATGCTTGTTACACCAACATGTCTTCGGTCACTGGACACAATGCCACGCTGATTAGGTAACAGGGGTCCGATATGGACCGTTCAACGTAAAACTTTACACTTCCTGTTGTCAGGGGGCGTGGCTTAAGTGATGTCATGATTTGACCATACAGTTTTGCGGGGGACCGGATGTGGGTCAATAACTGAAGGTTTGATGTATTAGACTTTTTTCGTGTAAGAGCTGTAAGCGTTTCGTTTTTCATGGCGAGATGTCCAACTTTGACGTCTGGCCCCGCCCCTTCAGCATTCATGAAAACGCACAATTTTGATATCGTTTGTTCCCCCGTGCCTTATGAAGAAACTGGCCAAGTTTGAACCAAATCGAGCGAAATTCATAGGAGGAGTTCGTTCAAATGCGGAGGCTGTAAACGGCCAAAAAGGGGTGAAAATTTGGTCATCGTTCCAAAATGGCCGCCTTACCATTTATCGTACAGCGTTGGTGCAAGAGGGTTTTCTGTGCATCTTGGTGAGTTGGACAAGTGTACCAAATTTCATGATTCTACGTCAAACTAAGGTCAATGCGGAGGGTATTTTGAAAATTTCTAGGGGGCGCTCTTGAGCCGTTTCTGTGGCGATTTTTGCCACGCCCCCAAAATACGTAATTTTTCACCAGTCCTGACGAGTCCGCCAAATTTGGTGAGTTTTCGTATATGATAAAGCCTCCAAAAGGCCACTTCTTTGGGGGGAAGAAAAAAAAAAAAAATAATAATAATTAAAGCTGCAAGCAGCATTGAGGCCCTCGCAGCTTAGCGCCGCTCTGGCCTTATTGAGGCGACCGCGCAAAATCCAGCTCGTCCGCTCGTTCACCATTTCGAAGTCTCTCATGTCTATCCCACACCAGGTGTGCAAACGCACAATAAATCTGGTTCAGATCGGATGATGTCTCACTGAGATATAACAGTTTGAATAATCTAGGGGGCGCTCTTGAGTCATATGTTAAACCACAATATCAATGTGTCGACAAGGTCTCACTGATGAAGCACAATAAATCTCGTGCAGATCGGATAATGTATCACTGAGATATAACTGTAATAATAATATAGGGGGCGCTATGGAGTAAAAATATACATACCATTATCAATGTGTGTAGAAGTGTTCACTGATGAATCACAATAAATCTCGTGCAGATTGGATAATGTATCACTAAGATATAACTGTAGTAATAATATAGGGGGCGCTATGGAGTAAAAATTTACATACCATTATCAATGTGTGTCGAAGTGTTCACTGATAAAGCATAATAAATCTCGTGCAGATCGGATAATGTATCACTAAGATATAACTGTAGTAATAATACAGGGGGCGCTATGGAGTAAAAATTTACATACCATTATCAATGTGTGTAGAAATGTTCACTGATGAATCATGATAAATCTCGTGCAGATCGGATAATGTATCACTAAGATATAACTGTAGTAATAATATAGGGGGCGCTATGGAGTAATAATTTACATACCATTATCAATGTGTGTCGAAGTGTTCACTGATAAAGCACAATAAATGTCGTGCAGATCGAATAATGTATCACTGAGATATAACTGTAGTAATAATACAGGGGGAGCTATGGAGTAAAAATTTACATACCATTATCAATGTGTGTAGAAGTGTTCACTGATGAATCATAATAAATCTCGTGCAGATCGGATAATATATCACTAAGATATAACTGTAGTAATAATATAGGGGGCGCTATGGAGTAAAAATGTACATAACATTATTAATGTGTGTCGAAGTGTTCACTGATAAATCATAATAAAACTCGTGCAGATCGGATAATGTATCACTAAGATATAACTATAGTAATAAAATAGGGGGCGCTATGGAGTAAAAATTTACATAACATTATCAATGTGTATAGAAGTGTTCACTGATGAATCACAATAAATCTGGTTCAGATCGGATGATGTATCACTGAGATATCACCATATAAATAATGTAGGGGGCGCACTTGAGTCAAATGTTAAACCACAATATCAATGTGTCCACAAGGGCTCACTGATGATGCACAATAAATCTGGTTCAGATCGGATGATGTATCACTGAGATATAACTATAGAAGTAATGTAGGGGGCGCACTTGAGTCAAATGTTAGCCCACCATATCAATGTGTCCACAAGGGCTCACTGATGATGCACAATAAATCTGGTTCAGATCGGATGATGTATCACTGAGATACAACAGTTTGAATAATCTAGGGGGCGCTATGGAGGCTATTTGCTAATTAGCATAAACACCTGTTCAAGGGGTGGGTAATGATCGATCATAATGATTTTGGTACTCCTCAGATCAAATCTGTGGAGTTTAGAACCAAACGTATGGTGACGGCGTTACGTCTTACTTCGCCACGTCACCACGCCCACTTGCTCCACCCAAAACGAACAGTGCTGGAAAGCTTGTTACACCAACATGTCTTCGGTGACTGGATACAATGTCACGTTGATTAGGTAACAGGGGTCCGATATGGACCGTTCAATGTAAAACTTTACACTTCCTGTTGTCAGGGGGCGTGGCTTAAGTGATGTCATGATTTGACCATACAGTTTTGCAGGGGACCGGATGTGGGTCAATCACTGAAGTTTGATGTATTAGAAAGTTTTCGTGTAAGAGCTGTAAGCGTTTCGTTTTTCATGGCGAGATGTCCAACTTTGAGGTCTGGCCCCGCCCCTTCAGCATGCATGAAAACGCACAGTTTTGATAACATTTGTTCCCCCGTGCCTTATAAAGAAACTGGCCAAGTTTGAATCAAATCGAGCGAAATCCCTAGGAGGAGTTCGTTGAAATGCAGAGGCTGTAAACGGCCAAAAAGGGGTGAAAATTTGGTCATCGTTCCAAAATGGCCGCCTTACCATTTATCGTACAACATTGGTGCCAGAGGGTTTTCTGTGCATCTTGGTGAGTTGGACAAGTGTACCAAATTTCATGATTCTACGTCAAACTAAGGTCAATGCGGAGGGTATTTTGAATATTTCTAGGGGGCGCTCTTGAGCCGTTTCTGTAGCGATTTGCTAATTAGCATAAACACCTGTTCAAGGGGTGGGTAATGATCGATCATACTGATTTTGGTACTCCTCGGATCAAATCTGTGGATTTTAGAACCAAACGTATGGTGATGGCGTTATGTCTTACTTCGCCACGTCGCCACGCCCACATGCTCCACCAAAAACGAACAGTCTTGGAATGCTTGTTACACCAACATGTCTTCGGTCACTGGACACAATGCCACGCTGATTAGGTAACAGGGGTCCGATATGGACCGTTCAACGTAAAACTTTACACTTCCTGTTGTCAGGGGGCGTGGCTTAAGTGATGTCATGATTTGACCATACAGTTTTGCGGGGGACCGGATGTGGGTCAATAACTGAAGATTTGATGTATTAGACTTTTTTCGTGTAAGAGCTGTAAGCGTTTCGTTTTTCATGGCGAGATGTCCAACTTTGACGTCTGGCCCCGCCCCTTCAGCATTCATGAAAACGCACAATTTTGATATCGTTTGTTCCCCCGTACCTTATGAAGAAACTGGCCAAGTTTGAACCAAATCGAGCGAAATCCCTAGGAGGAGTTCGTTCAAATGCGGAGGCTGTAAACTGCCAAAAAGGGGTGAAAATTTGGTCATCGTTCCAAAATGGCCGCCTTACCATTTATCGTACAACGTTGGTGCCAGAGGGTTTTCTGTGCATCTTGGTGAGTTGGACAAGTGTACCAAATTTCACGATTCTACGTCAAACTAAGTCAATGCGGAGGGTATTTTGAAATTTTCTAGGGGGCGCTCTTGAGCCGTTTCTGTGGCGATTTTTGCCACGCCCCAAAAATACATAATTTTTCACCAGTCCTGATGAGTCCGCCAAATTTGGTGAGTTTTCATATATGATAAAGCCCCCAAAAGGCCACTTGAAGAGGCAGTAGAATAAAAATAATAATAATAATAATAATAAAAAAAAAAAAAAAATAATAAACACTACAATTACAATAGGTCCTTGCAGCGCTTCGCTGCTTCGGGCCTAATAATAAACACTACAATTACAATAGGTCCTTGCAGCGCTTCGCTGCTTCGGGCCATAATAAACACTACAATTACAATAGGTCCTTGCAGCGCTTCGCTGCTTCGGGCCTAATAAACACTACAATTACAATAGGTCCTTGCAGCGCTTCGCTGCTTCGGGCCTAATTAAAGCTGCAAGCAGCATTGAGGCCCTCGCAGCTTAGCGCCGCTCGGACCTTATTGAGGCGACCGCGCGAGCTCCAGCTCGTCCGCTCGGTCGCCATTTCGAAGTCTCTCGTGTCTACTCCGCACCAGGGGTGCACACGTACAATAAATCTGGTTCAGATCGGATGATGTCTCACTGAGATATAACAGTTTGAATAATCTAGGGGGTGTTCTGGAGTCATATGTTAAACCTTACTATCAATGTGTCCACAAGATCTCACTGATGATGCGAAATAAATCTGGTTCAAATCAGATGATCTATCTTTGAGATACAACTATAGAAATAATGTAGGGGGCGCAATTGAGTCAAAATTTACACAACAATATCAATGCGTGTAGAACTGCTTCTTGATGACGCACAATAAATCTGGTACAGATCGGCTGATGTATCACTGACATATAACAGTTTGAATAATCTAGGGGGCGTTCTGGAGTCATATGTTAAACCATAATATCAATGTGTCCACAAGGTCTCACTGATGATGCACAATAAATCTGGTTCAGATCGGATTATGTATCACTGAGATATAACTATAGAAATAATGTAGGGGGCGCAATGGAGTCAAAATTTACACAACAATAACAATAGGTGTAGAAGTGCTCACTAATGAAGCACAATAAATCTCGTGCAGATCGGATGATGTATCACTGAGATATAACTGTAGTAATAATATAGGTGGCGTTGTGGTAGGTATTGGACACTTATCATGGAAGCCTGTTGAAGTGGTGGATAATGATGGATCATAGTGATTTTGGTGCACTTCGGTTCAATTCTGTGGAATTTAGAGCCAAACGTATGGCGATGGTGTCATTTCTGAGATGGTCATGCCGCCACACCCACATCCTTCATTGAAAACTTTTAGCGCTTTAAAGTAAGTCAGAGCAACTTGTTATACATCTTCTAATCAAGAATCATCCTGAGTAATTCAAGGGTGTCAGAGAGAGAACCTTCGAATAAAAAAAGTGTAACTTCCTGTTCTGAGGGAGTGGGGCTTCGATGATGTCTTAACATGACCACAGAGGATCGTTGGTCATCCAACAGGGATGACTCATGCCAAGTTTGGCCCATTTTGATCTTTCAATGTGAAAGTTATAGTGGTTTGAAATGTATGTCGTGAGGCACAAGTTTGAGGCCTGGCCACGCCCCTTTAGCATAAATGAAAACAAAAACTTTTGTTAACTTTTACTGTCCAATGTGTCAAGGGCATATTAACCAAGTTTGAAGGGAATCCTTCAAAATCCCTAAAAGGAGTTCATTTAAATACGTAATTCAAAAACGTCAGAAAATGACCTTTGACCCAAAATGGCAGACTTCGTGTTTGTTTTGGACCAGTGCTCCATGAGAGTTTTCATAGATCCTGAGAAGATAAATATATTCACCGAGTTTCAGAATTATCGGGGAAAAATGGCTTGGGACTGATATTTTTTAATATTCTAGGGAGCGCTATGGAGGTTATTTGCTAATTAGCATAAACACCTGTTCAAGGGGTGGGTAATGATCGATCATAATGATTTTGGTACTCCTCAGATCAAATCTGTGGAGTTTAGAACCAAACGTATGGTGACGGCGTTACGTCTTACTTCGCCACGTCACCACGCCCACTTGCTCCACCCAAAACGAACAGTGCTGGAAAGCTTGTTACACCAACATGTCTTCGGTGACTGGATACAATGTCACGCTGATTAGGTAACAGGGATCCGATATGGACCGTTCAACGTAAAACTTTACACTTCCTGTTGTCAGGGGGCGTGGCTTAAGTGATGTCATGATTTGACCATACAGTTTTGCAGGGGACCGGATGTGGGTCAATCACTGAAGGTTTGATGTATTAGACAGTTTTCGTGTAAGAGCTGTAAGCGTTTCGTTTT